>JAXQQM020078098.1:0-139896 GCA_034641835.2 Pinus albicaulis | reverse complement strand
TTGACTTCAATTTCGTATGAAGTAATATCTAACACGCATATCTCGTACCACACCCATGAATGGCGACGTAGACGCCCATTATTTAGCTCAAATTTTCTTTTCTATCTCGTATCAAATTTTGGTTGAACGGTTTATCAAATCGTTACTCACAAATATTACCGAATGTGAACAGAGGAGGCGCAACATAATACAAGTTATTTTCTCAAGTATAATATCTAGACCTGTTTACACATAGTATGTTATTTTTTAGTATGAAAACATTCCAAATTTACCTCACCTGAACAACTTACTACAACTCCTTCCGCTCATGATGCAAATGGTGTAATTGGCACAGTTACCACTAAAGAGTAAAAAAATAAACAATCCAAGTCTACTACTCCAGTCATAAATTTACCTAATTCAACTAAAGGAGACTCTTCTATAGAAAGTTCTACCGAAATCCATGTCGTAGATTCATCTACCGCCAAAAAAAAACCATCCGGAAGTAAAAACAAAGGGAAGGGTAAAAAGAAACAAAACAATTCTCCATAAGAGAAGGCACAAAAAAAAGAACTATCAGACGAAAATGGAAACCTCATTATCCTTGTCTTATCTGTGACGAGGATCACTATACAAAAGAGTGCCCGCATCGGGCCAAGGTATCTAAATTTGTCAAAGGTTCACCCACACCCGATGTTCTTAAAGATAATTTTCCATCGCAGGAAAAAAAAATTATTTCCCACAATGGATCTTCTTCCAATTCATCGGTGGATATCCTGATGATGTCCTCCCAGGCCATGGTTACAATGCGATCTCAATATTATGGATCTAAGATTCCGATAACTGGAAATGAAATTGGATCATCTAGTCAACCTGCCACGTCAACTCATCGTATTTGTGAACCATTACACATCGTGAAACCTAGTCCTGATTTAGTAATTAAACCACCTACCAAAGGTGTACTTCGAAAATCGACTTTCAATCCATATGAAAGAGCCGCTCATAACTACAACATTGTTGACGATTTGGATATGTGACCTTCTACAATGTTAGCCCTCGAAGTGCTGCAGTATTATCCAACTCAGAAGAAGTTATTATTGTCAGCTATTGGAGCAATTGACTCTCAAGACTCTAATATTATCTTCTTTGATCTCGAGAATTTTGTACCTAGATTAGCACACCAAATGGCTTTTCAAATACTTGTTTTAGCCAAATCTAGGCGAGTTTTTCGCACATTAATTGACAAGGGAGCGTTTACATGCATTGTGTCTTTGGCTTGTTGGAAAAATATTGGTTCTCCAACAATCAATCAATCACCCACAATTTTGAAAGCCTTTGATGGAAGAGGTTTTCATCCATTTGGAGTAAACCAGGATTTACCCATAAAGGTAGAAGGAAAAACCGTTATGCTTGAGGTGGAAGTTGTTGATGCCCCTCTTGACTACAACCTTATTTTAGGTCGGAGTTGGTCTTATGTTATGATAGCTGTAGTCTCATTGGTCTTTCAGTTAATCATGTTTCCTCCAAAAGGAAAGATTATCAAAATTGATCAATTTTATTACTACACTTCAGATGCTACCTCTATGGATAGTAGGGACTTACATTGGAAAGTCGCTTGTCCCTTCCGAAGATGTCGGAGTAGGATTTCTTAAGGATTCTGCTCTTATCAAAAATTTTGTCATACCTCCTCCTAACGTGTCTCGTACTATTTCAAGTATCAACATGATTACATCAAGCATAATACCAGTTAATGACCCATGGATTGTGCCTTCAGAATCTAAGTTAGAATACTATGACAATGAAATTTCTTTGAGTCCATACGAATTGACATATGTAATGGTACAATCGCTTTATAACCTTTCATCAACTGATACTAATCAATTGAATCTCATCAATCACTACAAGGAAAATACCCTTTAGCGGATGTTTTTGAGGAATCCCTTATAAAAATACCCCAGACATTCGTTTCTAGCAAAGGTTACTAAAGGAGGTTGGTGGGTGGAGTTTTTTGCAGATGTTTTTCATCCGGTGCGCTTATCATCCTAAACCGCACTAGTGCATTCAACAAGAGAAAGCACAGGTGCGCACAAAACATTGGCACACCAGAAACCGTGCACTCCGTAAAAACCCACCCGGTGCTTCTTATTACTGTAGCACATTGGTGCTTTATAGATATTCTGCATCGATGCGTCCTAAAACCTCGTGCCAAAACCGAAACAGCCCAGTGTAGTCTTAAGAAACCGCACCTATGCACGTATAAAACCCCGCGCACCAGAACAGGGTTAAATAAAAAAAAATTATAGCCAAAAACAACATTTTTCACTTTTCTCAGTGCTCCAGAGCTCTTAAGCACCAGTGCAATTTATCCTTGTCTGATACACCCTACCATCAGTGCTCCCATTTCACCCATTGCACTCACTACTGTTGTGCATTGCCCACCAATCTCTAGCTTTAATTTTGCAAAACAATGGGAAAATTTACTTTTGTAAATTCTACAGCCATTATGCCTCCTTGATGGCCAAATGTACATGTATTTTTCTTGTTTTTCCATAATTAAGCCTTTTGGTAGATTATAATTTCAAATTAGCTTTAAATTAACCATTAAAAAAAAAAATTGTCGCGCGGTCCGCTCGAGTCGTTCGGCTCGCACCGGTTCGCGGTACTGCCTATAAATTTACAGGCCCCATGACAATCGGTGCTAACGTTATCTGGACTGGTTCTGGGGTAGTAATTTTTAGTATGAATCTTTATTCGAAGTGTACAAAAAGAGAACAATTTAGCTACGCATAACTTATAGCCCTAACAGCAGAAATAACTGCTAATATCTTCAGATGCGTAATTAGATAATCAAGACAAATGCTGCAAAAATCTAGATCTATGCATTAGAAGACATTAAACAGTAGAAAAATAAGATTTACTCCATAGATCCAATAGACAAGACAAGAATATATCCAATGAATAATTTTATTAATGGCACCTGGGAGGAAAACACAAGAGGGTGTTCCCTGTTCTCCTCAATGGGATGGGTTCTTGTGAGTCCTCAACACTTCATATTTAGAACTTCTCTCTCTTGATGGTGTAGAAAACCTAGACAAAAATGGAAAGGTATGGCTATGATTGTGGATCAATAGCGAGACCAAGTGTTGAGATCCAGAGTGATCTTTAGGCAACAAAAGGTGACAAATGAATGGGAAAACCCTTCTATTTATAACAAAATATTGAATTAGTCTAGAGATTGGTGCATAATTAAAATATTATTAACCAAATCTAGATCCAACTTTTATGGAATATTTTATTATATTTGTTGGAGGGAAAAGGAATTTGACTTGATTCAAATCCCCTTATTTGTAAATAATAAATAAATAAATGATTTATTTATCATTTTAAGGATGTGATTAAGTAATAATAAATAAATAAATGATTTATTTATCATTTTAAGGATATGGTTGAGTAATAATCAAATAAATAATTATTTATTTAATTATTTAAGGGTGAATTATTCATATTTAACAAAGAATATTATTTAAATAAGATTTAAACAATTATTCTTTAGAAAATAATAAGATAAATAATGATTTATCTAATTAATTTCTTTGTTTTGGGTTAAATATAACCAGAAATATTAATTAAACTACTGTTTAAATAATTATTTCCTGAGGAAAATCAAACAAATATATATTTATTTAATATTTCCTTATGGGGTTTCCTGTTTATACCATAAACAACTTAATAAAGGTGATTTACTAAGTTATTTTCATAGTGAAAGAAATTTTACTTGGAGTAAAATTGGTCTTACATGATGTACTTGGGTCCATCTAATGATAATAGGTTAGATGACCAAAAAATGGTGTAACAGATTGCCCCCCAATGTGCGAGTGTTAGGAGCTAATCATATGACCGAAGTACGTTGTAAGAACTCAATCACTAGACATCAAAGGGGAAGTCAAAGAGAGAGAAGTATAAGGTAAACCAAAGTGCTGAAAGAAGTAGACCCTGAGGAGGCAACTTGCAGGTGCGACAAGTCTTTTTGATGAGTGAGTACCTGCTATAGGCGGCAGGGGAGGCATACTTATGCCCGCCGAGGCAATAGTACAAACAATAAGGTGCTCGGAAAACCACAGAACGCAATAATAAAGCATATGCTGGCCTAAACATGAGCTAGATAAATAACACGATAATGAATCCCACATACATATTGTGCTAGGGATAACAGCCAAGACTTTTTACAATAATATATGAGTACATGGGATATAAATATAACCTAGATGCCCCTAAAAACAAGAAAGGGCTCTAAAAATCTGACTAATACATGCAAACAAAAAGGCGCTGCAAGCGGCTAAGGCCAACATCATCAAATGTATGGAATTGCATCGAAGGCTGTAATGAAGATGTCATCCGAGTGTGTGGGGGGCTACCTGTAGGGCGACCCCCTCATGAGGACTGAGACATCTCACACACACCTGAGAATCATCGATGTCAGCTGCTGCATCACTGAACCATCAAGTATACAGATCTCGATTATGCTGAAAGGAGCTGGAGATGAGAATAAATCAAGTCAAAGGGCAATAAGGAGTCCCCTTCCGCTGGATCCGAGGCACGAACAAGAGTGGAAGTCGGAAATCCGGCGTGCCATCACCCTCTCAACCCTCCGGAATGAATGAGTCGATGTCGACAGAAGAGGTCTCGCCAGAGTTGAGGAAAACAAGGGATCTCAACTAAGGCATGAGAGAAAACAGTCGAGCACCCACGCACCCACACCAATGACGATGATCAAATGGGGGACCGGTAGCAGCTAACGGATGACTTTCGTTAGAGCATAAATGGCAAGGGATTACCTCCGGCAGCGACTAACACAATATCATGAGGGATAGGAGACAACGAGATCGAAGGTCATAATGTATGCCCGTAGAGGACCAAGAAATGAACGACGGGAGACTATGGCGAGACAAAGGGACTCGGGATAGACCTATGGAAGTAACATGACCCACCTTGATGTTTCAAACAAGGGTGACTTGAATGGTTTCAGCCGCCACATATTTAAAGGGTCTAATGGGGAAAATGGGGACCCTAAAAGCATGAGTACAAGATGGTAAATCATGACAAAATTCACCACGAGCATGGACAAGTATGGAGGCAACATGGTGCCCCCAGTACGAATGTTGCAAGTGAAGAAATTCGATTTTGAGTAGGGGTGAAGTGGCGCTTGTTGGACAAAATGTGTCCAGGTGAAGTATCAAATCAAAAAATCTAATAGATACCCATTTGAGGGCTTGGTGAGATCTTTCCAATGGTATATATAGTTCGTCAAACTGAGCTACAGTTTGGTCGCAGTAATCAAAAGAAAAATCAGGGGTTTTCTTTTAATAAGGAATTTTCCTTCTAGATTCACTTATTTTTCGATGGAGCTGTGGTGAATGTTGTGAGGAGAGGAGGCCTTAACCATGTACAATTATAGTTACAAACCATTCATGGAATTCTGAGATCTAATGGCTTGTAGGTGATAGACTAATCTCACTCTTTATTTAAGGATTTAAAAGTCTGGGCATTCAATCACGTAGGTTGGTGAACAAAGCGAAGGTACTTTTAGGGTCTGTTTCACCTGGTAGCAGTGTTCTGCAGAAAAGGGACCTGCCCTAGGAAATGACCTGAATAAAGGCGACTTGGTTTAAAAAGGGTTTTCACATTGTTTTTTGGTCGAGATTCCGGGATTTTTATCGTTGAGGGGCATAGGGTGCCCATACACAAGTCAGGACATGCCAAAATGTATTTAGAAAAAGGGAAATTCAAACACATTTTAATGACAGTGGTGCGCCATTTGTTTTCGATATGGTTGCGTATTTTGAGAAAGTGAACAGATGACGCTCAATCTCTTTTGACACGACATATGAACTGAAAATGGAATTTAATATATTGGCACACATGGTGCTAATATCCCAAAGATAGTATTTGGGATAATGAACTGATGTTCTCCCAGAAAACCTATAGGTTGGTCAACCACAATGTCTATGAGACTGGGTTGCTGATGAAAAATGAAGGAATGATGAGGGGTATCATTCCTAGAGTGATATTGAAGTGATATGGGACTCTAGAAGTTCTTATAAATGTGGAAGAATAATGGGACTAGAGTCGTCACGACTAGATTCACTAGGAGAGTGGTGAAGAACTGCTTCTCCTGGTCTCTCCAATATGGGTGCCCCCCTTACCCAAACATTGGGTGTCAATGTAATGGCCACAAGGTGCATGTGGTTCGAATGCATGAGTTTGATGTAAGGGGGAATAGACAAAGTCAGGAGTGGTGGCTACTTTCATAATGTCATCATCGTAATAGAAGATGGGGTGACTGATGGAAGAAAGACCACCTAACGTGGCGAAGTGACCTTACTCCTCATCATGAGAGGAGAGGTTTATATGTGCATCGTCATAAGGGGTGACAGAGGAGGAAGAAGACAGAGGATCTGTTGATGTTGAGACTAGGGAGGGTACCGAGAGGAGGCCAGGCGAAACATTAGGGGAGGTTTCATCGGGGACTTCCGACCAAGGACCCGTGATCTCGACATCATAAGGGGGAATGTGAATGGGAGCATCTGTGTCTTCTGGTGTTACCGAAGCAAGATGTGAGAATAAGGGAGAGGTTGACTCATTGCGCTTAGCCTAGAATTGGAGTAAGGCTTCTAAAGAGGAACGATACTCTTCGAGGCAATGGCAAAAGTGAGTGTAGTGGCCATGGAAATCACACAAAGCACAAGGGTGATTTGTGCGCAATGGTTTGAGTTTCGACGAACTGTACAGTGACACATACCCTCAGGATATCGTATTCTCGAAAATGTCTCTGCGATCATGGACTCTGAGGTGAGAAACCATTAGTATGGGGTGGCGGACCAACAACGAGACACAAATCACATTGGTTACATGTCGGGAGGCCGAGAAGGCAGGTTTGTTTCTGGGGTGCTCCTCAGTCCCTTGATGTCTTTTTGCAAAGCTTTTCCTTCTTACCCGAAGTGGCCTAAAATGGGAGGGGGGTTCCCCGTTAAGGTGAATGAGGCACTATCGTTAAAATGCAGAGAAGTCATAGGGACCGATTGAATCGGGGTCAAAGCAAGATAAGGTTTAGGTTGACCGGGTGGGGTGGCAGTTAGAGGATCGAGGTACCAGACAAGAATCCCAAGAGTCAGGCTAGGAAGAGAGAGGATGGACATAAGAGGTATAGTGTACACTCCTAGTGGGGGAGCTAGGAACGGTATCTGACCAGAAGGGTAATGACAAATCGGGATGGCTCCGAGGTGGTTGAGGCCTGGAGGAACCGTTCCCAGAGGATAAAGGTGCTCATGAGTAGCAACTAAAGGGCCAGGAGAAGGAGGTTCAGAAGGCTGATAAGAGGACATCATGAAAATCTAGTAATCGGGGGAACTAGATGGAAGAGGTTGAGTGGCCACCTATCCTTCAGGTGGTTGGGTGGCCACAAATCCCTGTTGAGGGAAAGTATCCGTAAGCACACCCGGCTAACTAGGTGCAGGACAGGGAGGAATGAAAGGGATGGCTTGTTGTCCTCTCAATGTTGCTTGAGATTCCCATAGTTGTCGCATTTTTGGCAGAAGAGGACAATCATGCGTATAATGACCATAACACCACAACAAGAACAAGGTCGAATCATATTTGAAGAGTGCCTATCCTACTTGGCTTATGTTAGGAGAATTACCTTGATTAGGTCCAGGATTACCAGGGGCAGCTTGATTTTGAGTGCCTTTCCTCTTCCTTTTTGAGGGAGGAGGATTAGTCGTGCCCTGCTGTGCATACACATGTCCCTAAGGGGGTGGTAGTTGTTGTTGCGGGGGTTGAGAAGGCAAGGGAGGATGAGGTGCTAATGCTAGCAGAGCTGGAGCACCAGGCTGTGGATACGGATAAAAAGGAGGTTGGATAGTAGTGTGGTAAATAGGAGGTTGGGAAAAAAGAGGAGGCATTCCATATCCTAGATACGTGCTACCGGGAGGGGGAAAAGTGCCGGAGGAGCTGGCCCCTCCTTGAGAGAAACCATAGCCCATGGGAGGTTGAGCATATGGATTAAAGAGAGATCAAACGATACCATCGGTGGCGTGAGATGCCCCCGGTGCATTGGCACCACCAGGTCTGGGAAGATCAAGTAGAACGGTATAAACATAACCCGATTGAGCGTAGATCAGGTCATATTTTAACGCATTTTGGAGAGCGGCTTCTTTGGTTTGAGGAAAGTGCGATGTGATGTATTTCCCGATAGGTAGCAAGAGAGTCCTAAGGAACCAGTCCACAGAAATGCTGCTTCTAGACATGGTTCCTTGGGAAGGAGGGCTTGACATAGATAGAGCCTTTCTCCACCATTCTGGAACATGGTTGGAGAGGCGGGCCGCAAATGATTGATGGAAGGAGGTCAAGAGCTCGACAACAAAGAAGCCGCAACGAAGGTTGTCATTCAAGACAAAAATGCTCGGGAAAGAGTTGCAATATAAGGTGGTAAGGAGAGGAAGAGGCCTAATCAATATACCATTTAGAAGCTTCACCAAATAAGCGGTTTGCCAGAATAACCGAAGATGCACAAGAGTCATCTCTAATGAAATTGGACGAACACCGTTAAGGTGGGAAATATTCAATATGATTTGAGGGATCTTGTCCAAAGAAGACCTTCAAACTTTGGGATGTCCTAAGGGAGCTTTGTTGGTATAGCGGGCCACTAGCGTTCCAAGTGTATAGGCTCTTCACTAGTCTAAATGATGAAATTAGTGACTAGGTGACTAAAAAAGTTAGTCACCGCAATTATTTCAACTAAATTACTACTAAATTTGAGAAATTTTAAGTGACCGAACTAAAAATGACTAACTTAAATGACTAATTTAGTTTAGGGATAAAATATATGACTATATAATAAGTGACCAAACTAAAAGCGACTAACTAAAATGACTAATTTAGTCGAGGACTAAAATATATGACTAGATAATAAGTGACCAAACTAAAAACGACTAACTAAAATGACTAATTTAATCTAGGACTAAAATATATGACCAAATAATAAGTACAACAAGTATATGAATTAGTCATTTATGTTAGTAATTGTTAATTGTGTTACTCTAGAAATGAAAAATTGCAATTTTGATACTAAAGTGTGATTTGGACGAATTTTATTGATTGCAGTGTATTTTGGTGGCCCAATGGGAAGATTCCACGTGGCCCAACTAGAGGCCACCACGTGGCGCCTCCACATTGGCTAAAGAATTTTTAAAGGTTGAAAGGCCTTGGCAGGAATCAAACCGATGACCTACCATAACAAACTCCAAAGCCTTACCATCTCACCTATAGGTGGTTCTCAACCATAATGTCTGCCACTTATATTTGAACGACATGTATGGGCGTGTTGGGAGGAGGGGTCGAGCAATGAGCCCGACCCCTAGTCGTATCACACCCACAGGACCTGTCGCAGAGGCGAACTGAGTAAAGGAGCATGGACCAACCCCAACTCCTAGTCATTTTCATAGCCCATGTTGACTTAGTCATGTTCACAAACCCACGTATTTTGACTATAATAAACTTTTTATTATTAATATTCTCTCTCTCTCTCTCTCTCTCTCTCTATATATATATATATATATATATATATATATAATTCGTGGATATGGTTGCAATATTCATGCATGATTTCAAAATATATTTTCACTAATCTTTTATTCTTAAGATTTGTAGGAAAATTATCTAAAAATAAAATCTTTGAAGATAGCTTATACTCTAGTTAATAACATATTTACTATAGTTTAATTTCCAGTATAATTTGAGTAAATCTTTGCATAAAAAATGGATATGAATACTTAACTAGGGTTACTTCCATAATTATTTATGTGTTCCTTAACACTTATGTAAAAGTAAAACTATAAATGTGTAGTTTTACTAGTGTTTACTACCCATGAAGTAAATAATTTGTCCACTTCACTTCTCATTTTTTTTAAAATTTCCAAAAAAAATATATATAGAACTGTAAACATATCTATATAAAATTATATTTTACTATTGAGTGTTATTAATTTAAAATATACGTAAATAATTATAAATATTCAATTTCCTAACTATCCAATTTTATAACTATCTAAAAAAAAACCTGCCAATCAATATAAAATTATATTTTCCAATTAAATATTTTCAATTTAATTTATATAGGATTCTATTTTCCAATTAAATATTATTAATTTAAAATAAAATATATGTAAATAATCATAAATATTCAATTTGGTAATTAACTGAAAATAAAATTAGCCTTCAAATCTATGTAGGATTCTATTTTCCTTGTTTAATGTTATTAATTTAAAATATTTTTAAATAATAATAAATATTCAAATTTGTAACTATCATAAAACAAAAAGGGCGCCATAATGAATATCCGATCAATTGTGTAACTATATGAAAATAAAAAGGGCGCCATAGTGAATATCATTTCAGAAAAATAGTATTGTCCTCCCCGTTCGACCTCTTTAATCATCTAGGGCAAACGGTGATGAAAACTGCAATCAAGATGTTGGATCACGCCAGAGGAAAAGGAAAATTTACAACAAAAGGAAGCAGAGTACTCATCCAAAGAACTGGGCACCACTGCAAATACATGGTTGGAACCTAACGTAAGTGGCGAAGGACTAGCAACTTGTGAGGGGCACAATGCTGCAGTCATTGATCACTGTATATATATATTTGGAGGTTTTCGAAAAGCTCAAGATGAATCTGAAGAGATATATTACAACGACCTTTACATACTAGACACAGGTAATCCACTCTGTTGTTAGTCTCCTCTATTGTTTATGTAGGGTTATGAAATTTAGTCGGTTGTTGAAAATTTCATTTCATAAATTGATTTGTGGATGCATGTTGATGTTCGCTTTGGTGGTTTATTTTTGGATTATTTTACATTTATGCTGGTTTGCTACCATAGAAATGGCATATCATGCATTGAAATTTAATTACATTGTTGGAAAATCTATTTTTGTATTGGTAGGATGTATGTCTTTTTATATTTTTCCCTCTTTATTATGTTCTTTTCTTCTTTTAAGATTATGCAATTTTAAAAAAAAAAATTAACAATCTCTTTCCCAGTTTTTGGATGTTTTTGGCATTAAGGCTTCTTTATCATTTTTTATGTGGAGATAGGGCCAATTTAATAACTGGCTGTTGAGATCTCAAAGAGTTTTTAGATTTATGGTGAACACTTCAACAAACCCTAATCTAGCCAAAAAAAAAACTTAACAACAATTTAATAATGATCACACTGGGGATGAACCTATCCCATGAGCTTTAAAAACTTAAAAAGAAATTCAACACAAGATTGAAAAGTTCACTGTACAATTACAAGTGCTTAAGAAGATCATAAGGATTTTTAAGATTTACAGTAAACACTTCAACAAAGCCTAATGCAGCCAAACAAAAAAAAATTAACACTTTAATAATGATCACACTACAGATCCTTGGATGTAGGTGAATAGACAGGCCTTGCTGGAAGGCCACATGGCCTCTCTGCTGTCATGTAGCTGGCCTCACCACAAGGTGACACCTGCTTCAGGCGTGAGTGCCTTAAATAACCTCAGCTAGTTGATGACCTCATTCATTTCTGGGCATTCACTCTGGTGTACTAAGAATTCAATTCTACCTCGACCACTTAGCTGCATTCACTGGCCTTTTATGGGCAATGGTGCCATCTCCCCCCTGCATTCTTCACGCACCTCCATCCGGTTCTCTCTCAAGCTTGCTTTGCAAGTTCTTGTTCTTTGTTATGCTTGTCCCCACTGTGCATCTACTACTCATGCCGCCATCCATTAGCCCTCCTCTCATCCGTTTGACGTTGTTGCGTATCCGTCCCCTGATCATTAATCTCTTTCGCTCATTGTGTCCCTCCCTTTCATCCCCAGCACTCCACAGAAATCATGCCTCGCCACCATCGTATGTGTTTCCACAGTGGTGGTGGTCGTGGTGGTCCCTCTCGCCCTCCAATTCCCCTCTTGGCAGAGCGCATTGTGGCTTTCTCGGTGGCCTTGGATGCACCGAAGGTTTCTGACCCCAATATTCTTTAAGCCCATCTCTCAATTTGAATTCCATAAATTGAACAAGACAATTCCAGCTCTAGTTCGAGGAAGAGGTCGAGAAAATCCACACTCTCTCTCTCTTCTTCCCAAATGCCCAGAAAAATGGTGGCCCTACCTTTCAAAACCCTGGAGGAAACCTCTTATAGCATGGGCATCAGCTCTGTTGAAGGTGTCAGGAAACCTGACAATGTGGAAGACATAGGTTCTCACTCCACCTCCATGTCGGAGCTGGCTCCTCATCTCTCCAAGAAGGAGGAAGCTTTCTCTGATGATGGGTGCTACATTGTGGAAGAACCTCCGCATATGCAACAACAAGACGCAAAGGACCAACTTCAGTAGTGCCATTGCTCCTTTGTCTCTAGTATTTTCAGGCCTTGCTACAGTTTCTTTGCTTACTTTTCTTATGCACAATAATCTTAGTTTTATGACTACTCTGTCAACAACTGGTTTCCCCATCTGGGGCAACTTATCCTATGTTTTATGGCATTCTCTATGAGTTGGTTTCCCCCCTGGGGCAGCTCCATTTCTGATTTTTTGAACTATTTCTGCGAGTTGGTTTCCCCCCAAGGGGCAACATGACTGTACTTTTTTGTACTATATAATGGAAATTAGTATTATTCAGAAAAAAAAATGATCACACTACAGATGAACCCATAGCATTAGCTTGAGAAACAAATCCAACATAAGAGAAAAGATCACCATCCAAACACAAGAACTCAAGAAGAGAGTGCTATAGGTAAGCTGCACCGAGGATTTTTTCAATTAAACAACTTGAATAAATGATTTACTGTCGAAAATGTAGCGAGCAAGGTATTTTGGCTTGTGCCTTAGCCAGTGAAGACCTTGAATTGTCCTCATGAGTTAGACTTCAGTTAGGATGAGTTATTTCTAGTTTACTGGAATAATCATCAATTTAGCATGCGTGGAGTTCGAGCCTCAGTTATAAGAGGAGTTTTCATCAGTTTAACTACATGATTGGGTGGCAGTTATGAGTTCAGTTAGAACGTGTTCGAGCTTCATTCTTGATTGAAGGACGAACGAGTTAAGAACACCAGTGTTGATTGGAGGGAGAAAGAGGGACACTTTCAGTTAACTCGTCAATCAAAAACTCAAGTTCTAAATCTGAAATAGCCTAATTTACTATTTAGCATGGATAAAATTTATAAAGAGAGGAAAAATACACGAGGAAAGGACAATTGTTTTATGCACAAAGGTTTGTGTGACAATACAACTCACAAGTTTGTGAGAGGACCCTTGATTGTGGAGAGTGCAAGAATTGGGTCCTAAGAAATAGGAGGAACAAGAGCGCTAGGGAATAAGAGATTGATTGTCTGCAGAGCTTGTGTCCTAAGCATTAGTAAGTCACAAGTGTGCAAGATTAAGGAGAAGAGAGCAGATTTTGCAGAGCAATTCAAGCCGGCAATAGAGGATGAATTGTGTACAGGAACCGAGATCAAGTTGTGATCAAGGAAAGCCAAGATCAATTATATTAGCTGAGATTTTTGTGAGAAGAAGAACACTTTATCAAGAGAGAAATATTGTTTTGTAATAGATCCAAGTGCTCAATAACAATCAATAAAATAGCCACATCAAGGAGGAAGATTTTCCCTGTTGGGTTTCCTGAAAAAAAATAAAAAGTGTGTCTTTTGTGTGATTGTCTTTGTTGAGAAATTCTGAGTTTAACCCTAGCCAGATGTTGCATATAGTGTTTTAGTTGCCTTTCCTAATCACACACATTCCAATATACCAAGACAAAGTAAATATATCAACTTACTTCACCAAGCATCATCCAAGATCTACCATAAGCATCCATGAAAAGAGACCACACAATTTCCAATTGCACCCAAGAAAGAAAAGTCACTCAACTCTTCCATCCATAGCCAAATTGTAAGAGAGAAAAATCACAGAAATTTTAGATCTTCTAAGAGATTTCTCCCCCAAATCCAACCATGATAAAATGAAAGGAAAGCACCTATATTTATAGAGGAGGTGCTCAATTTTCCTTGCAGTGAAATATTATTTTACTAACCTAAAATCCCTAATTCTAGCTTAAGGAGGTGCAAAGTCCCTCTTGTACAATTAATTAACGAAAATTACATGAATTTAGGGGAATTCATGCCACATGTACAATGATGAAGGGGAATGAGCCCTCACAAAGTGCCCATCTCCATAAATGAAGGGGATGAAGGGCTTGTTGGCATGGCATCCAGCCTCCCAAGGCCCATCAACAACATAGCTTATCTAAGAAGTCTTTAAATCTACCCACCGAAAGCCTCTAAAGTGGGAAGACAACCCCAAAAATTCTCCTCCAAGGTGGGTACAAGGCTCCCAATGCCATTGACTAAGTGGGAGAGGGGGACCTTCAAGTTCCTCCACACCTGTAACAAATCCTCCACTAAACAAGGGATTTCCACCTCCAAATGTCTTTCAAAGTGGGCACTAAACCCTTTTTCTCTGATATAGGCTCATGTACCTCCAATAAATGACCCTTCAAAGGGTGTATAGACCTTAAAAATATTTATTATAAGGGTCACAAAACCGTTATGAAGTGGGCACATGGCTCACAAAGCAAGGCAAAGGAATGACCAAAGGGAAAGCTACGCCTCCCAGATTCCTCCAAGTGTAGAGTGCTTCAAAGTGAACTCATCTGGATCCTTTAAAGGTGGGAAAAATCATCCTTTGGGTCCTCATAAGCTGGGTTGAGCACCCCATTTCTTCCATGTGTCTGTTGTGCAAAGAAATGGGCTCTTCAATAGGAAATCCCCCATAGGATGAGAAAATTACTCCTAGCAATGGTCACAAGACTTTACACGCACAGGTAAGCCCATCATAAATTTCATTTCACATGTGTACAAATCACCTTAAATAAAGGTTGGTTCCAACAACAAAATTTGATTTTGGCTCAAATTTAGGTTGTCCTCCCCCCCTCCTTTAATTTTCTTTTTTAATTCCAGTGCACATACCTATATATATTATACACAGGAGAGATACCTTACACCAATTAATTCTCTTGGGCAACTTCTGCTATGAAATTAGGCACTGTTATCTGTATTATTTTCCTCCCTTCAGGTTCCAAGTTAGTTCAAGACTTGGTTTATGATTGCAGGCAGAATTTCTGTGGTATCCTATTTAAATTTGCATGCCCTGTTCAAGGGCTCTTCTCAGCCTCTAGTTCTGCAGCTGACAGCATTCCAAAAGATGCACCTGTAGCCATCATGTTAGTTGTCTTCCCAAATTCTTTGAACTCCAGTGATCATGTGTTTGGGAGTTTTAGTTGCTTGATGCTGAGGGTCATTGAAATAGGATGGGACTGTAATGATTGCATTCGAGACAGACCTCCCTAGACAAGGTTACAAATTTACACTCCTCTTGTCTTTGTCAAGATGAATCCTTAATTAGAGAGGCCCATCATCTACTGACCAAACTACTGACCACATCTTTCACTCTTTGTGTCATTATTAGAGAGGCCCATCATTTCTCTTTGAAAATATTTTGTTGATTTGTTGACTTTTGTAAGGCATTTGACTCTATCATGAGAGAGGCATTGTTTTAGAGGTGATACGACATTGGCTTCTATCACGAGACTATATGAGTTAGTGCTTGGTCATTTCTGTGCTATCGACATCTTCTTAGACTACCTTAGGAGTACTATAGAGGTTAAATAGGAATTCCCTCTCTCACTAACTCTCTTTGGGTTCTATATCGATGAGATGGACTCCTTTCTTAGGAGCACATATAGGATGGTGTTGATTGTCTTCTACTCGATGTCTTGATCTCCTTGCTTTTAGTTTTCAACAACATGATCCTCTTGGCACCTCACCTAAGGGGTTGTAGAGACAAATTGAGGCCTTCTCCAACTCTTGTGATCTTTGATGGTTTAAATTTGAACTTAGTAAGACTAAGATTATGATCTTCAACATGTCTCAGCATGCTCTCCTTGAGTACCATTTTTACGTTGGAGGGGATGGGATTCATATTACTAAAACCTACACATACTTGGGGGTCAGATCTTAGGAGTCTAGCTTAGCTTGAGGCATGCGTTCTAGCCCCAACTTAATAAGGAATATGGTTTTCTTGGCTAAAGAGATAGTGCTCTGGGACATCTCTTTCAAGATGCACTTCTTTGGACATGATCATTAGAGCCATGACCCGTTATGGCTTCAAGGTCTGGGGACCTGGCTTGCTTTGGGTTGATTGGGATAGGATAGAGAGATTCTAAACCCTTATATTATGATGCTTCATCTGCTGCTAACATGCAATTCCTCAATCTATCATCTAGGTGGAGTTCAGGGTATTGCTTCAATAGACCCCTCCTTGGTGTAATTGTTGTGGGTTCTTCTTAATTGCTTCAGTTAGTGGCCATTTCTATCAATCAACTTGCCCTTTTTAGGTAATATTTGGACACTCTAGGTCAGCTCCTACTATCTAAATGTGACTTAACCTAGGAGATTAGAGAGGATATCTACAAACTACATCAAAATCACTTGGATTTCCCTCCTTGAGGGCATTAGCTTGAATATGTCATTTTATTATTTTGAGTGCTTTATGTAGCTAAGTGACTCTTATTGTTAGGCCTATCTATATGATTAGACATTAGATGCACAACCTTAGTATTCCCCTTGGTTCATTCAGAATGGGCTCCCACTAGCTTTGGTTTGAGATAGATCACTGCATCACACACCTCAAAGGGAATTTTTAGCTATGTGACTTACAAGAGATCAAGTTGGGGGAGAACATTGTCTTCAAATGTTCCATCTATTAGGAGATAGCACTGTTACATATTTATTGGATACATTATTGACTGATAACACTTGTTGTGTGGTTGTTTTGTCACGACTCACATATTTTTCATCACTTTTAAAGTTTTGTTTGTTGCCTAGAGTCTATAGCCTAGGGACTAGGAACTAGGCCTTGCCTAGCTTTCCATTTTAAATCTTAAAAGACAAAAACAATATCATTTTGCAAATATGTTTTTTTAGCATTTGAAGGACAGATCTGTAGGCTTATCATGGATTCCTCCCTTATGTTGGAGGAGAGCTAACCTTATGTGAGAAGGATGATCACCAAGGTGACAATGGGTGATGTCCTCAAGTAACTTTGGGGTTTGTAGTTGATAATTGAATCTATATTTTGAAGCACAGATTTTAGAGGTAGCAATGAAGTGCTTTTCCCCTTGGATTGATGGAATGAGTTTGTCCCAACAACTTTGCAAATGCTAAATTTATATTTTGTCTTATATCATTTTTAAATGCCTTTCTATTTCGCGACAATACTAGTCAGCAACCCTGAGGGCTATGTTTGACAATATTCTTAATCCTTGCAAACCAACATCCCTGTGGAACTGTTAATGGTTTAGTTTTTGGATCTCTTTCTGAATATATTATCAACCACCACATGTTATTTGTTTTGAATAAATAACATGAGAATCTACATAAATAAGATAGAAATAAATAAATCTTTTATAATGTAAATGATACTATGTAAAGACCAAATTAATTGTGCATCAAAGTTACTCGTTTGACAACATGCATTGTTTATGGTCATTGGAGCAGGTTTCATCTTCTTCTAGAGTTCGATGAGGAGAAAATAAGTTGTTGAAGATGCCTAGTCGGTCATAATAGGCAGTGGTGGAAAACTCATCCTAATGACATTATGGTCGAGACTTGTCTGAATGATGATCATGGAAGTTACTCTTGAATCATAAATCTGTCGAAGGTTCTCGCTTGATTACAGAGTAAATTTCTGCTCTTCTCCTTTTTGCTTCATTGAAGAAAAACAAAAATAGTGATTTTGAGTCCTTTATGTAATATTATTCTAAGAGTTGAATTCTTTTTTTGAATGTGTTGTGTTGGTCAGAAATTGATTTTGATTGGCAATGAATCATGCATTTATAGCTTCTTTCTAAATTGCACTTTCAACCATTTCTTGGTACTTTTGAGGGCATTCATCCAAAGAGTGGTGTTCTATCATCTATTTGAGTGAGGAGGATATGAATCATGATACAGTAAGACATTGATTTGGTTAAAGTTACTACGTTTAGGAAGTATTGGCCATAGTTAAGAGGTTTTGATTGGTCAAATGTTGTGAGTTAATGAGATTTTCTTGACAGGTTACACCAAAAACTTGTTTCTAAAACATTTGAGGCTCCCTGAGGGGTATAGAGATTTAGAAAAGTTCTTTCTATTCTTATTTACTCAAGTAAAGGACCTGTAATTATTTTGGTAGTTCATCTTAGCATAGATGATAAGAAACATAATATGATATTTACTAATATTTTTGTAAAGAATATATCGGTGGAAAGAATTTGGCATCTTTTAGAAGCCTTTCTCTGAATCACTTCACTTGATTGGCTAGTCTGAAAGGGTTTCTAGCATCCAAGTTTTTTGTCTATCTCACCATATTGGGTGAAATCGACTAAGCCATAAATACCCTCTCCAATGGGCACATTCATTGTTTCAATTTCAAATGAGAATGTATCACTAATTTGAGACATATAATTGACTTATAAATCTCTAGATTCAATGCCAACATTTTTCACTTTATCATCTCCTCATTGGAAACAAAAGACATTTTTACAAACTGTTCAAGATCAGTATTTTCAGTAGAAGACCTATCAACATGAAGACTATTATGGTGAATGCAACTATGAAGTGGTAAATACATACAATATGATAAATATTTAGATATATCCTTAGCTCCTTCAGCATAAAATAAGTGCCCTGATCAAGCATACCTCCATGGAACACCACCATATTTCCCTCCAAGTCCCAATTGGTTATCAAACTAATTGTAATTTTACTCAAAAGCTCAGGCATAAACAATGGAAGAACCTGGAGCTACAACTGGGGATTATTTTTCCACAGATATGCGCTCGCCTCTAACATAAATGAGATGCATTCCATTGTTTGGTAAGATTACCATCAATTCCAAAATCAAAGGCAAAACCAAATGCCAGAGATACAAAACCACCCATTTCAATTTTCAATTGATTCAGATGCAATCCAAAAGGAAGCAGAAATAAATATTCTTCTTGTGCCTTATTCCCCTAGTGTTTCTCCTTATTCATTGAATCCATTGCTTTCTCCTTCTCTCTTAAACCATTTCTTTAGAAATTCAACTGTCTCTGTCTTATCAAGGCTCTGTGCTTTCAAAAAAAAATTAAGCAGAAACATATATAGTAAGTGGAATGGTAGTTAAGTGTTGGAGCTCACTAGTACCATGCCTGGGCAATGTGATTTGTTGTCCACGACTATAGAAAATGTTTCATATCCTTATTAGGAAGTCTAACAAAATCAATGTGTGGCTTATTTGAATACAACAGTTGCAAATTATTTATTTTTAGACGTTCAAAATATCTTGACAAGTGAGGGAGAAAATGAGATTCTTCCTTTGATTTGTTCCACTCAACCATCAAATCTCACTGAAGGCTCTAGTCCTATTAAGAGCATAAAATAGGTTGAACAACAAATTAATGGGAGTAAAATTTTGACTGGTTGAAAAATAGTGGATTTAGTGAAAGAATATTGCAACACTAATTATCAACCTGCCATCTCAAAAGTTGCAAGAATACTTTCTTTGAAGGTGCCTAGGTTATTTATTCTAGATGATGTGTGAGTGTCATCTGTTAAACAACCTATAGTGAATCATTTTGAGAGTGTTTTCTTTCAATGGATGGCAAGCATATTACCTCTAAAAAATCCAAATTATTTCTTAGAGTTCTTTTCAATTGCAATGTGAATAAAGTATGTGATATATTTTCCATAAACCCTTTAAAGGTGGCAAGAAATTGTATTTTTTCAATATTGGCTATTTTTTCAACACTCTGACCCAATGCATAACAATCTTCTGCTGCAAGTATGCTGCTCATTCACTGTGGAAAATGTCACTGGTCTAGGGTCTCTAACCACAAGGTCTGCCCCTCCTCTTTGACTTCCATAGGCTCCTGATCAAACTGATCCATAACTGGTCCTATCTAGGATCCAACACCTACAAACACTTCATCAAAGACACATACCATGTTGATTGTTTTTCTGTAGCTCCACTTTTGCAATCTAGGCCTGGTTGGGGCATATAAACTAGTCCCTAACAATCCTCTAATTTCTGCCCAGAATTACCTTAAGGAGGCACAAACACCCTTCTATGAAAGGATATGACCCTCATTGATGATGCTGGGCTGTTATAGCCTCCACCAGCTCTTCGACCTCCCTTCAAACAGCTGCGGCACCCTACAGCAAGGCTGTGTAGGGCTATGACATCCCTTCTAAGAGTCTGCCCACCTTCCTTTCACCTCAAAACAACCCTCCCTTACTTCAGCCTTCAAGAACAACACTTCGGTCCTGCACTCGGCTCAGACCCTTCTCCAGCTACTCGGTCACCTTCCTGCGGCCCTAGAACAGACTTGTTCCCATGCTAGTGTGCCCTCTTCTCACTGCGGCCAGATCAGAGATATGTATTTTCCCTTCAACGCTTATGTTTTTGTTGTGTTGCACAAGGATGGATGCTAAAATGAGGATCACACACCTCTTATTTATAGCCTTTTAAGCCTCCACGAATTTTCTTGAAGAGACCCATCTATTGGAACCCTTTTACACCAAGCCTACATGACTTGGCAACCAATAATTACCTAGTCAACTTCAAAAATTCATTTCTCTCTAACAACAACTCGGATCCGAATGATTCTCGATTAGTTGGAATCGTATCATCAAGCAATATCATCCTTATCCATCACATGTCAATTTCTCATCATGGTTTTGGCCCAAACACGATGGGTGAAAAACCCCCAAGCTTGGATCTCAAGCCCACAAGCCCATTTGTGGCGCTTTGACCTCCAACCCTCGATCACTAGGGTTTGGAGTACCTCCCAAGCTACATAAAAAATCAACAAAAAATAGATCCAATATCTAAGTTGTCGTAAATATAAAATAAGAAAAGATCTAATATCTGAGAACAGGCCATAACAACTAGGAAACTAGTTCAAGGAAGAAAAGGATAAGAACATGAATATTTAGGTAAAACTGAGTTGTAAAATCCTCGTAATGAAGGTAATGCATTGATTAGCTTTTTTTTGTGGAAATGGAAAAATACACTGAGTAGTTTTATATCTATGAACATTAGAAGAGGGGGAAAAGATGAAACATTTAGTTTGCCAGTCATATAGTTGGATGAGTAAATAGCCAAATTTTATTTTAGATATATCTTTTTTACAATCATTGTTTTTGCATGGAGCATTCCAACATGAATGATGTTTACTATTGAATTTTGTTTTTAAAGGATGCTAAGTCACCTTCCCCAATAATTTGTTAATCTCTTTTGTTGAGCAATAAGATGAATCTAACCTGTGACTTTTGAGAATTTGGATTATCTAACAAGCTACTATTGTGATGAAATTATATCATATTTTTCAATTTTTCTTTATGTACTTTATGGATTACTAGGATTAAGGCTCACAAAGGAAGGTATGAGACATTCAAGGATGTGCATATGACATTTTGGAGCTTAATTTCTCCCATTTTCACTATCTACTTTTACCATATGTTTCAAGCATATATATGGCTGATGCTTTTCTTTAAATTTGTGGTGAATGATCAAATTCGTTTAGAGAATAGTAGAACAGGAAAATGAAAAACTGATCAGTTGTCAAATCCAGTGAAAAATTAGTATGATTTTAGTATGAATATTTTCATTGCTAGCCATAATTGTGCCATACTTTCTGCATATGAACTGTGTTAGAATGTAGAAATGTCCTAACATTTAAAGTGGACACTATGCCCATCATCAGGGGATCCAATTGAACCTTCTGCACCCATCATCAGGGGATCTAAATGAAGCCTATGTAGTAAGAGGCTTAGTAAATGGCTATAAAAAATCCATAGCATGGAAAGTTGGATAAGTTACAAGTAAAAATGAAGTATGCTAGAATTTAGAAAAAGATATCAGATAATGTGAGGTCTGCGATCAATTTTGTAGTCATTTCCAGTTTCCAAGGGCTCCTAAGGTGGGTCTTAAAACTCAAAATACTGCTCAAATTTCGATTCCTGAAGATCATATTCCCTTTTGGAATTTTGGCAATTTGAAATGTCTTCAGGGGCACCAATGACACCATTGTATGTCCTGATTTTAATTTCATTGTATTCTTTATCTATGAAATTTGAGACAAAGGGGTCATTATGCACCCATTTTTCAACTTTTGAGCCATTCAACCCCATTGTATCAGGTGCAGGTATTTTAGCAGTGTTTTCTTTGATAAGGCAGACAACATCATTATTGATAGGTTGATCTCTGCTTGGCTCAAAAAAAGTGGCACTCTTTGAGCATAAATCATTCTCCCACATATACACAGAGAATAATATTGAAGTTAACACCCTAGCCAAGGCATCAGCCGAATCGGCAGCAAGCTAGTTGATAATTGACATGTACAAAGGAGAACAACATTCCAGCTCCACCAGAAAATTACACTAGAAGTCATTCTCCAACTACCCGTGATGAGCTTGCTCCTTTCAGGTACCTTCTTGTCTTTCCCAATGAAAGAAATTGAAAGTTCTGAATTTGAAAAACAACTTTCTCACGGAGTTATTGAACTGAATTTTACAAGCCTGTCTGGCCTAATTTATTTGGATTTAGCTAGCAACAATTTGTATGGTAGTATTCCGCCTAGCTTGTGGACCTGCAAAAATATCCATTCTGTGAGCCTGGCAAGAACCAAATTAAGTGGTGAAATCCCTCCTAGCATGACATCCCTTCAGGTTCTATCTTTTTTTCTGTACAGTGTCCCTTTTCTCCATGCCTCAGAAATAGTCAAAGCAGAGATATGTCAAAATTTGCATGTTGATATCTCAGCTGGTTCAAAATACAGTATAAGGATATTCAACATATAGTGATCATAGCTATTGCACAATCTCTCCCTTCTGAAATTAGTTATTTTTTCCTCATAGAAGAGCATCTTATGCTTGCAAACACTTTCTGCTGGCACTCTACTGTAGATAACTATGTTGCCCTGCAATATTGGAGAGATGTACTTGAAACATCCTTATACATCAAAGATTATACTTCCAATACTTCAAATATTTGAATGGATTTATGTGGCATATCACCATGCAAAGCTTTTGTTAGAGATGAACCTTACTCTGAATTCACAGAAACCCATTCAGCAGTTTTGGATGCACGTTTTCTTTGAGACATCATGCAAAAATACAAGGTTGACAGGATCAATATCATTATACCTGTAGCTTCATGACACTGATGGTGCACATGAGTATTTCCATAAATATGAGCTGAAGCATTCCCATAGAACTTGAGATTTACAAGTTCACCAAACTTAAAAATTTCTGTATGGGCATCTTTAGAAAATTCACCATAATGAAGGGTAACTCCTTCACTAAATACTCAAACCCTTCTTTATCCAACTTGTCATAAGTATCACAAATAGGAGGGGTCTTAAACATGATTACCATTTTATGATTGCTTCATCCAACTTGCAGCGACAGATAACTATGTATGTTAGTACTGGAGGTATGTCTATCACTTCCACCAGCATCCAGGAAAACAAACATACCCTCATGGAATCGACGATCAGTTTTGTAGTCATTTCCAGTTTCCAAAGGCTCCTAAGGTGGGTCTTCAAACTCAAAATACTGCTCAAATTTGGATTCCTAAAGATCATATGCCCTTTCATAATTTTGGCAATCTGAACTATCTTCAGGGGCACCAATGACACCATCTTATGTCCTGATTTTAATTTCATTGTCTTCTTAATCTATGGAATTTGAGACAAAGGGGTCATTATGCGCCCATTTTTCAACATTTGAGGCATTCAACCCCATTGTATCAGGTGCAGGTATTTTAGCAGTTTTTTCTTTGATAAGGTAGACAGCATCATTATCGATAGGTTGACTTCCACTTGGCTCAAAAACAATGTCACTCTTTGAGCATACATCATTCTCTCACATCTACACAGAGAATAATACTAAATTTAACACCCTAGACAAGGCATCAACTGAATTGGTAGCATGCTAGCTGATAACTGACATCTACAAGGGATAACAACATTCCAGCTCCACCAGAAACCTACTCTAGAAGTCATTCTCCAGGTACCCTTGATGAGATTGCTCCTTTCAAGTACCTTCTCGTCTGTCCCAATTCAAGAAGTCGAAAGTTTTGAATTTGAAAAACAACTCTCTCACGGGAGTTATTGAACTGAATTTTACAAGCCTGCCTAAAATAATTTATCTAGATTTAGCTAGCAACAATTTGTCTGGCAGTATTCCGCCTAGCTTGTGGACCTGCAAAAATATCCAGTCTGTGAGCCTGGCAAGAAACAAATTAAGCGGTGAAATTCCTCTTGGTATGGCATCCTTTCAGGTTCTCTCTTTTTTCTCCATCTCAAACAACAGCTTTATCAATATTACAAGTGCCCTAACAGCTCTGCAGGACTTTCATAACCTTACCACATTAGTTCTGTCAAATAATTTTAATGGGGATATGATTCCAACTGATACACATGGATTTCCCATGCTCTGGACATTAAGTCTTGGAAATTGTGCTCTTTCTAGGCAAGTTCCAGTTTGGCTCCTGAAATGTCCAAATTTAAAGGTCTTGGATCTTTCCTGGAGTAATCTCAATGGATTTATTCCTATTTGGTTTAACACTCTTCAATATATTTTTTATTTGGACATGTCAAATAATTCTCTGTCAGGACAAATTCCAAAGAAGCTTATGGAGTTATCTAGATTTAAGTCAATACAAATACCCCTGTATCAGCTCAAACTCCCTTTGAGCCCTCTTTATATGTAAAGAAAAATCAAAATGCTTTTGGGCTGCATTACAATCAGTTATCTAATCTTTCCCCTTCTCTATACTTGGCTAGAAAAAATATCAGTGGCACTTTAAGCCCTGAGATTGGGCAGATGAAAATGCTTCATATTCTAGATTTAGTCATAATAATTTCTCAGGGATAATCCCAGACACACTGTCTAACTTGAAAAATTTGGAGACCTTAGATTTGTCAAACAATAATTTTGTTGGAATCATACCACCATCCCTGAAGGATCTCACATTCCTAGTAAGGTTCAATGTCTCTAATAATCACTTGCATTGGTTAATACCTTCTGGACATCAATTTGATACCTTTAACAAGTCTAGTTTTGAAGGAAACATTGGTCTCTATGGCCAGCCTCTTACTACCACCTGTAGTCTGCTTGTGTCAATACAGGGGGCACCTATTGCTGCACACAGAATCAATAGGCTAGACAAAAATACCATTCTTGGCATAACCATGAGTGTTGGTGTTGGGATTGATTTTCTTTTGGCTGCGGTTCTTTGGAATCAATCAAGAAGACAGGTAACAGAGCAGGGAGTTGCAGACAAGATGGATTTTGACATGCCTCACAGGCTTTTTGACGCCTTGCGATATAACTTGGTGCTGTGATTCCAAAATCATTGTCGTAAGGATCTTGCTATTGCTGATCTCTTGAAAGCTACTATTAATTTTTAGCAGGAAAACATCATTGGCTGTGGAGGCTTTGGATTGGTATATAGATCCACTCTGGAAGATGGCACAAAAAATGCAATTAAAATATTGACAGGAGAATGTGATCAAATGGAGCATGAATTTAAGGCTGAAGTAGAAGCTCTATCAAGAGCCCAACATAAGAATCTAGTGTCATTGCAAGGATACTTCAAGTATGGGAATGATAGACTGCTGATTTATTCCTATATGGAGAATGCGAGTTTGGTATATTCTATGAGCCTATGACGCTTTAAAGACCATCATAATTTCTATATATTTGTGTCAATTAGACGTGTAATAGCTCTATTCTCCAAGTCACCTCATGGTGTCATCAACGATGCATCATGATAATAATATCTCCAAGTTCAGTTTCAAAGTGTCTTCACAAGATGCTCCAAGATGTCGTCAAGGTGCTCCAAATAGATCTTCAACAAGATATCTTCTATTTCTTTTCAAGGTGCTCCAAGTCCGTAGGCCTTAACTCTTCTTCAACATCCTGCTCCTAAAATCTCTCCAATATTGCAAAGAACAAGCAGTTATAGGCCTTAAAAAATACCTTAAAAGAAATTCACCAAACAATCCCTTCAGGCCTGTTATTATTTCACTTCAAATAATGCCCAAAGTCTGTTCTAAAGCTGCTAACCATTGTCCTCAAGATAAAACAAGTTTTCTTCAAGCCTTCTAAAAAATGTTTGCCAAGATCATCTTCAAAAGGAATCTAAATTATGTGCAAGAGGCTTGGACTAAGTACACATGGTCTTAATTTAGAGCTCTTATCCTAGAATGTGTCGCAACAGATAACTGATCAAGCACCAGATTCACGTGTAGAGGTCAAGAATAGGTTCAAGTCTAAATGCTGAGATATACCTTCTCACCAAGCTCAAAATGTTTCCCACAAGTCCAAATAGCCTTTTGTCCACACACAGGTCTGAACTCTTGAGAAAATCTGACATACGAGTTGTAGATATGAGGAATATATACAATGAGCCCTCCTCAGAGGACCAAGCTGCCAATTATCTTGTTTGCTGGAGGTTCAAGTCTCCATAGAATATCCTCAAGACCGAAGTTGTTTGAGGATTGCAATTCACAACAGTGTTTTAGCTTTGTCCACAGCTCCAGTTTCCACTGGTCCAAGGGTTTTGTAGCTTCCTCTTATAGATTCGAAGGTATGGAAATTTTTGTTACAGGTCCAAAATACAGAGAGTATCTTGTTGTCTTATCCACCGAAATCTTCAGATAAATGCGAAGTCTGGACTGTCCAACAAATAAATCTGAGCCAAGAGTCTATACACAGTCTTAAACTGCTATAGTTACTATGCATGAATCACTATAATCTTCCACAGTTCGATCAAGAAGTACACCACAAAAAATACTAGTGCTGTAGCTTGGTTTGCAATCTGAAATGTTGTCTTCTAGCACAATTCTTATCACAAGTCCAAAGGAATAGATAACCATCACATATTTTTGACTCAAACAAATTTTATTCCTCGACTTCCAAGTCACTCCTGTGGTTATACTCTACTTTTTTCACCTCATCCTCAGGTCTGTCTAGATGCATTTGAGATCGTTATCCTTCCTGGATCTACTGTTGTTGTGATATCCCTTAAATTTACAAGTTTTCTCCAGTGGTCCAAAAGACTTCCTACTTTGCCCCCTTGTTCCTGAACTTTGACAAAACATAGTAAATAAATTCACATTTATAGCAATTTCAACAACTAGACAAAAGAATGTATGACATGAGACCATCCATCGAGTATAGGTTCCTCTGTGCATGAATTGTTATGATGTATATGCATGTCAAGTAATAGCATCACGGTTGCTTGTATCTATCGATTAATACGCGCTTCTTGTTTCCTAGAAAACATTTGATCAGTAATAATATTACCGTATCTTTACTTTCTTGATAGTCATATTACAAGTACTAATACACATAACCAAAAAAACTGCAGTGACCCAATCTCAAAAATTGAAGTGCCAAAATTTGTTGCTGAATTAAAACAAAATTTTTGAAATCCATTAAAAAGCCCACATTGTATGAGACCTTGCCTTCAAATTTAATTATCTTGCAAATACAACAGGGGTGCACTACATTAAGAAATTGAGCAACATGCAGTGGCCCAATAAACTTGATAAATGTCCCAACTTTTAGTGCTTTGGAATGCCAAAGTACTACATTTTAACTATTAATTTCCATGAGGCTTCATAACTTATCTCGCTCAAATATACTCGGGTGTAACCATTTTGCTTCCTGCTCTTGCCCAAGGTCATGTGAAAGTGCTTTCTCACAAAACATCTTTGACCTCAATCTACTCTATTCCCCGTTCTTAACTTCATGTTCAGCATCAGTCGTGGAGATATTATCTTGATCTTTACCTTTCGATGCAAACTTAGCCTCTTCCTCTAATTTTTTCACTTGAGCAACATGTTTCTTCCCAGAAAGATGTGAGTCAAAAATAATTTGACTGTTACAAACTGCATTACACAGAGTACATACCTTAACTTCCGCTATTGCAGTGCCAGCTTCCAATAACCTTTGCTGTTTGATAGCTATGTCATTTGTTGCTTTTGCTTTAAATTTTCTTTTCCCAGTGTTAGAATCAGAAAATTCCCCTTCTGATTTTTTAATTTTGTCTGGATGTTGTGAGCTTCGTATTGAATTTTATTGTCAAAAACTGAGGAGCGGAGGTTCATATTTATACTAGTTTACCATGTTTTAAAGGAAACGTCTTTCTATAAGGGGAGGCCAACATGTGTGCCAAAGTGCAGGTCGACTCACTATTAGGTGTAATTTTCTTAGTCTTAAAAATTCAATATCTCACAAACTACTAGGAGTTTCGGAACAAATAAGGGCTCATTGGAAAGGAAAAAATGCACTCCATAAGATAGTATAGGAGAAAATTTGGAAGGATGCCTCTAAGGTGGTAAGATTTTTTTTCTTTGTGACTGTCCTTAATGTTTGTGTGCGCCTTTGTTGAGAATTAGGTAGGGCTAGGTTTAATTCAATTTCTCTTCTTAATAATTACTTGTGAGCTTACTTCTTTTACTTATGTCTTCTCTTCTTATCTTATTATGTCTTTCATCAAGTCAATTACCAAAGCACAAGAGACACAAATTTAGGCTCTTCAAGCCAGGGCCAAAACCTCTCCCTCTGGGAGAGGAAAACCCACAAGAAATTCTTATTATAGACTTTTAGATGACAAGTACCATGACCATGACACAGAGCCTTGACCCTTGTATGCCTCCAAGACGTTGTCATTGCTTCTTCATTGACTCTTTAAGCTGATCCTTCTTTTCTGCACTGTCCTGCACCATCCTGCTCTTTTCTACACCAAGACTAGAGAGCTCAGTATAACTGTATTTCCCTTCTCCTACTGTATGTGATCCTTATTGAGATATCAACACCTTGTTATAGAATATCCTGTGCACACCTTGCGCCTTCACTTCACCTTGCTCATTGGTCTTCAACATACACACACGTCTTATTTCATTTTGATGAATAGTCCACCATTTTCATACTCTAATGATACCCTTACTTGTGTTGCATTACTTCGTTGAGCACACTTATTATACTTAGCACTTCACACAATCCTGTAACTACTAAACACAGTCCTGTAACTTCTTCTCCTTCAAGAAATATATCCAGGTCTTGTGGGAGAAGTCATCTGTAAAAGTCATGTAATAGGAACATCCTCCTAAGGATGTCACGGGCAGCATACCAGATAAATCAGAATGTATCAACTGCAAGATATCAATTGTCTTTATGACACTTGAGGGGAATGGTCCCCTTGTATGCTTCCCTTCGGCACAACCCTGACATATACCTTCATGATCATCTTTAAATTCAGGCATCCCTATCACCACCTTCCTTGCTTCGGGAAGGGTTTTGTAATGAAGATGTGCAAACCTCCGATGCCATAACTCTATTTGAAGAGTTGTATCACATCACATAGCCCCCAATGGACTTCCTCCAACCGAGTAGAGTGTATCAATTCTAAAACCAATAGTAAGGGCTTCTTTGAAGATCCTCTTCCAGATGTGTACCTTTCCGTCAACGAATGCCACCTTGAACCCTTTGTCTTCCATTCCCGAAATAGACATAAGGTTCTTCTTCAAATCAGGTACGTACAACACATCTTGTAAACAGACGACCTGACCTTGAGATAGATGAAGGGTCACAGTCCCTATCCCTTTCATGAGATATGTGGCATTATCTCCAAGGATAATTTCTAAATTAGTATCCTTCTCAATCAAATTAGAGAGGGCTTCTTTATAACCAATGAGGTGCCTTGAAGCGCCACTATCAATCAACCAGACATCCAGGGTGTCAGGAGGAGATGTAATAGAGAGGGAAGATACAAGAATATATTCATTGTTCTTATTATCAACAAAATTAGACTCACCGTACCTAGAATTTCTTGACCTATTGAAATTTTCCCATTTCCACTACGATCAGAGGGAGCCTTCCTTTTTCCTTTGAACCTGTTGTTCCTTTGATTTCCATTCCCCCTGAAGTTGTTGTTGTCATCATCCCTGGGAGAGTCCCTTCTATTGGGGCACTCTCTTGCATAGTGACCAGACTTGTTACAAGTGTAACATCTTCCCTTCCTTCCTTTGGGCCCCGCTCTACCATGGTTTTGATTTCTCAGGCCACCATGGTTCTTCTTCTTTGCACGAGTGGTGAAGGCAGTAGGGTCACCTCTATTTCCATTAAAGGGATGATCTCTCTCCATAATTCTTGTCTCCTCTTGAGTGCATCTAGTCAACAATTCATCAAAATCAGGAATCATCTTATTATTAAGAATCGTAGTATTAAATACATACTAGTCTCGGGGAAGTCCTCCAAGAGCAATGAGGATGAGCTCTCGATCAACTACTTATCCTATGGCGAGGAGATCATTCCTGATTTATGTGAGCCTCATAAAATATGATGGGTGCTCATGAATCTTCCCCTGCACATAGTCCATTAAATCTTGATCTTCTAATACCAAATCCAAGGACATCTTCATGCATGATAAGCAGACTTGTCAGTCAACTTATAATCAGACCATTGGCCCTTGACAAGACTTCTTCTTCGATGATTTATTTTCACACTATCTTGGACTTTGTCTTCACCTTAGCTCTGATACCATGTTAATTTTAGATAAACATGGTATGTTCTATATGCTTAATGCAATTTTACTTTAATATTTCTTATAGGCCCAATTCAATACATAAACATTAAAGTAAAATGTTGATAGAACATAATAATAGATCAACAGAAGACAAGCCAAATAATGTAGATTAGATTTTACAATTTTTCTTGTCCAGCAACGATAGAGAGTGATGTGCGTTACGACATTCAACAGGATGCATCAGCCAGCAGAGACTTTCTCAACATCAGATTAGCCAAGCTTCCAAGCATCACACACACCCCTCAAAGACAGCTCCAAAAGTCAATGCAAGTCAACAAAAGAATCCCTCATCCAGATTTTTGACATCATCCATATTTTCGACATCCATTTTCGACATCATTTATGGCATCTATATTTCAGGAATCATCCATATTTTTGGCATCCATTTCTGGCATCCATATTTCTGACATCCAGATTTCCGGCATCATCCATATTTTCGGCATCCATATTCACACGTGGGAGAGAGAGAAGTCTCTTCTAGGCTATACGAACCAATCAGATCATGAGGAATGTGTGTGATGAGATGATGATGAAATGGACATCATATCTCTCCAATTTATATCAGTTAGTGAGGGTGTGTGACACATTTATTCGGCTTCTGACCCTACATTACAAATCTAGCGGACGCAGCACATGTGTGGAAAATAAAATCAAAATATATGTTCTTCTCATCCAAACAAGATGATCTTTAGATCAATCTTGCACCTCTCCGAAAGAGGAATCCAAAAAAAATATAATCATCATTATATGAGCAGTGCAACCTAGAGTTTGGACATAGTTGACCAAAATTAACAGTGTTGCTACTCTGAGAATAGAACTTGATGGTTAAATACGAAAGGCCACTCTAAACAAATTGGCAAATGCTTACAAGATTCTCGGTACTTTGTTTTGGACACAAGATTTTTTTTTTAATGGTCTAACAATATTTACTTAGAATATATCTCAACATATATTTATTACTTATATTCTACATAAGCCACATATTATTGAAAAAGTAATCTGCATGGTTGAAATTGTCAGCATAAGTTTCAAGTTATGAGTCAATATATTACTTTCAATTTATAATTGGGCATTGCCTATTTGGTGTATGTTTGTTGCTTTTGTACTTATTCTCATTTTATATTTCGTGGCTTTGAGAAACAGTGAAGGTGTTATACTTGATTTCAAATCATGGAAAGTCATAGTAATTTAGTCTGAAAAGGAAAGATTTGCAAATCTCAAACTTAGACATTAGAATATGTTTATCACCTTTTTAAATAAATCAAAAATAAGATCAACATGACATAGTCTTATTCTATCATATTTTTGTAGTGGAACAATGGCCCTTTGTATTTGATGTGTTCTTTACCTCCAATTACTTTTCATCAACACGTTCTTTACCTCCAATTGCTCTACATCCACCATATAAATGTTTTAATCTTATAATTATTTGTCAAATTTACTGAAGACTTGCACCTTGCTTCATATTTCAGAAACTCTATTTGCACATCTTGCTCCTTGTGTAAATAATACAAACTCTATTTGTTACTTGACTCTGGTGTGGGCAGGTTACAAGAAATGTGATTGGAAAAATGATGGGGAGACAATGAAAATCATGTCTCGGATATGATTCATATGCTGTTGGAGATCCTTCAGGCACCTAAGCCATTGACTTTGGAAATGTTTCTAGGAGGGGTTTCCATGCTTTTTTATGTTGTGATTATTTCACCTCATGGTTATTTTGGGCAAGTAAATGTTTTTATGAATGCTAGACAAGACATCGGTGGAAAGGTTTTTTTTTTTTTTTTTAATAATTGCAATGTCCATTCCATGATATTCTCTCTTTTTTGTTTGATTATATTTTGAACATTTCTTTTGATTTTGTTTTGTATTTTAACCATGAAATTGAAATTACTTGATATCATGTCCATTCAAACAACCAAAGCTTCAAGATGAAATTAGTATTACACGATATTGATTGAAACTTTTTTATTTGTTTTGTGTTAAAATATTTTCATGACTATTAGAAAAAAATACTTTCATGTTGTTATTTCAACACATGTTTATATACTTGACCAAGTGTATGCGTTAGAGAATGAAATGTTGTTGTGAGACAATGATTAGACATCACATCTCATATTATTTGTTTTCACAAGTTATGTACAACTTGAGTTTTTTAGCATGTAACTTAGTTCACATGATTGTGCCTAATATTTCCCTGAATGTTGAATACTAAGTTAGTAAGGTTTTTTTTTTTATGGTGACGGTTTTATTTTCTTTGTTTATATAGGTCATCTGGCTATATAGTGGCCACTATCGCCCAACTAAAGAAAACTTGTTCGAGTTTCTTGCTTTTATGGGGAAAAATGACTTTGACATTGCTGATGTTGAGGTATATGTCGTATAAATAGTTTATAGTCTAATTCAGTTTATATTATATTGTTCATCATCTTTCATGTCTTACACTCTGCATTGTATCTTCTTTTGTTTTCAGAAAATGAACTCATTATTGACGGTAAGAAGTACGAATTGAAGAAAGAGGAGAACGATAACACTGGAGTGACAAATGCAAAAAGAGTGAGAGAAGAGACGGTTCTAGTGTTACCCTTCGAGCCAATATCCTGCATAAGACACGCACATAAATACTGATGGTCAAGTCTTCAAAGTTGGTGAATTCACCTGCAATATGGGGAGACAATTCATAACACATCTTGGATATGATTCATTTGTTGTTAGAGATCCTTTAGGCACATGCGCCATCAACTTTGGAAATGTTTCTAGTAAGAATTCATATGGCTTTTAATGTTCTAATTATTTCACCTCAGGCTTATTTTGGGCAATCAAATGTTTTAGGAATGCCAGACACGACATCGGTGGACAGGTAAACAATTTTTTTATAATTGCAATTTTCATTCCATGATATCCTCTCTTTATTGTTTGATTGTATTTTGGATGTTTCTTTTGATTTTGTTTTTTCGTTTAACTGTGAAATTGAAAATACTTGGTATCATGTCCATTTAAACAAAAACCAAAGCTTGAAGATGAAATTAGTATTACACGATATTTATTGGAATCCTTATAGCTATTTTGTGGTAAAATATTTTCATGAATATCAGAAAAGTTTACTTTCATGTTGTTGTTTGAGCACATGTTGTTTATATACTTGACCAAGTTCATGTGTTATAAAATGAAATGTTTTTGCAAATAAAACGACAAGGATTAAACATCATACCTCGTATTATTTGTTTTCACAAGTTATCTACAACTTGAGTTTTTTAGCATATAACTTAGTTGACATGATTGTTCCTAAGCTTTCCCTGAAGGTTGAATACTAAGTTACTAAGGTGTTCTTTTCTATATATGGTGACATTTTATTTGTTTTGTTTATACAGATCATCTGGCCACATTATAGTGGCCACTATCGCCCAACTGAAGAAAATTTGTTCGAGCTTCTTACTTGTATGGGGAAAAATGGCTTTAACATTGCTGATGTTGAGGTATATATAATATAAACTATTTATAGTCAAATTTACTTCATCTTCTAGTGTTCATTGTCGTTCATGTCTTACACTTTGCATTGTATTTTCTTTTGTTTTCAGAAAATGAACTCAGTATTGATGGTAAAAAGCAGAAATTGAAGAAAGAGGAGAGCAATAACATTGGAGCGACAAATGCAAAAAAGGGGAGAGAAGAGAACTGGTCTGATGATACCCTTAGAGCCAATATCCCGCATAAGACACACATATAGATATTGATGTTAAGGTCTTCAGAGTTGGTGAATTCACGTGCAATGCCTTGGAAAAGCAATGATAACGTTTAGTGATGAAACATCATTTCATGTGTAAATTGTAGTCCAACCAATATTAAGTTGGAAACTCATTGTAAGACTTTAACATTTCATATAATATAATTTATGTGGTTGAAATTATTTATAATTTCACTTGATATTGTTTAGTATTATAATTAACATATGCAACTTTATGTTTTCATATTAGATGAACATGCACATTGTATGATATTTTTTAAACCATACAAATTAATTTATGTTGATTAATAATGAACACATAAAATAAATTTAAAACTACTAAATTAGTAGTTTATATTGATTAATGATGAACACAAATAAAATAAATATACGACTAAATTAGTCATTTATAATGAATTATTAATGAAATTAAATGAAATGAATTTAAACTACTAAATTAGTCGTTTATATAATGAATATGAAACTACTAAAAAATGATAAATGAACCTTTTGCATATGATAAATTTGTGATTACAAATAATGACTAAATTTCACATATATACGACTATTAGTAGCTAATTTACGATGTCTTATAACACGACCAACATTTTGGTCATATTTCTTTGGTCATTAATTGGTTTTCTCGAGTGATTATATAGTAATATATTTTGTTGTATATTTGGTCATTAATTGTCACAATTAATGACCCGAATGAATGATTAAAACAATGACCAAATCAGCCCAGACTAAATTAATGACTAAATCAATGACTAAATTAATGACTAAATTAGTGACTAAATTAATGACCAAATATACTACTAGACAACAAATTGAGATAATCAATTAATGACTAAGCTAAAAACGACTAAAAGTTGGTCGCGTTATAAGATCTTTTGTAAATTAGCTAATATTGGTCACAAACCAAAAAATAATCGTTTATATGCAAATTTTAGTCATTTTTTTAGTAACTAATTAGCTATTTGTCTTAGTGAGAAGTCCATGTCACTTTACCATATTCAACCAAGAAACTCAAGACTTTGAACACAAATCAACCTTGTGCTTTGTGTGATTTCCATACCCACTATACTCACCTCTATCCCTGCCTTGAATATTTCTCCACCTCCTTGTAAGCGGTTCGCCAATTCGAGGGCCAAGCACAATGAGTCCATCTATCCCTTACTTGCGAATTTTATTTCGGCAAAGCATGAATAAATATCCACTCCCATTGACATACCCCCTCCCGATATCGAGATGACGAGCCGACTGCTATCCTCTACTTGTCATCCTCTGTAAGTTACAGTGGAAGACCCCTGCGGGGCATCCCCTTTTGTTTCGCACGACCTCCCTTCAATGATCGGCTTGAGATCAACATTGATAGATTCTTCATCTACTTGTTATTGTCACCCTGCGTAACAATGCGCATGTGAACCTTGCTTCTCATAATGAGGAGTCGAGTAGCTTGACGCGTCACTTGGTCATTCTTCCACCGATCACCCCATCTTCTACGCGATGACGACATTATGGAAGCATTTAATACCCACTGACTTTATCTATCTAACCTATAATAAAAATGGCACCATCGAGTGTCTATGGTGACTTTCGCAACTTCGAGCACAAGTTGTCCCCAAAACAATTCCCCCCGGTGAGACCATTCCACTATTCCTTGTGCGAGGTGTAGAAATTATACCTATAGCATTCCTCCTAGTAGCGCTTGCTTTATTTACTTGCCTTGGTTTCGGGTTAAAGCATTGTTCATCATCATCTCATATGTTGTATTGTGGCACATTTTAGATGGATCCCTTATCCACACCGTATATCGGTAATGCGATGGTGCGAGTTGCTACTCCGGAACCTAGCCTCGACGCGCCAGCCAGTGCCCTGCCCCCTTGCATTCTCTTGTCCTCTCTAACGGCATATGCATTGGTGTTGTACATTGTGGATCATTATCTACATATCCTTTTTATATTTCATTTCGAAATTTTAAAAGAAAAAATAAAAAAATAAGAATTCGAAAATGTGCTATAGTATGAAGTTGCTAATACTTTAGCATAAACAAAAAAGAATGCAATGTATTTCTAATTTCTCTAATACATGAAGCGGTCGTCGGCCCTTGGGATTGATATATATATATATATATATATATATATATATATATATATATATATATATATATATATATATATATATATATATATTTCAAGGTTAAGACCCGAAGCAACTTCACGAGCGGAAGTCGCAATCACACGAAAAACACGGATAAGCTATTGCGGGGGGTGAATCGGCCCATCGGTTATCAAATCCAGGCCCACGGTTGACCGATCGGATGCGGTCGATCAACGAGTGGGATTTATTACGAGGGGTATGGATCAAGCTCTTACGCCGTACTCACGGACCCCGCCGGTAGCGTCATACGGTGAGATGGAAAACGGTTGTCATCCACTGTCAACTATTTTTCCACGTCCTCCTTGCATTTATTATGGTTTGTAGCCTATAAAAGGGGTTCTTACGCTCCGTTTTGATTTATATGTGTTGTTTGCCCTGTTTAACCGCGTCCAAAAAAGCCACCTTTGCATTATTCATTGCCTCGCGAATTGCTTTCGAATTCTGTCGGCCATGGCAATGAACATCGTTGTATGGTTCATCAGTCTGAGTCCCCTCCTAGATAGCGAGAAGGATGTTCATGATACGCGTGTCCGTCGGCCACCTATTGCATTGCAAGTAACCCTGAACCTTTGTGAGAGTCCCTTGTGTTCTCTTCTATGAAAAGTTCGGGTGTGTTGTCCGCTTGGTCAAAACTACTTCTTCCCCTAGAATTCATTTCTTGGTTAGTTTCGTCTTTGTACCCTGGAAAGTGTTCCGTTATGAATTCTCGGGGGGAAAATATCTACCGAGTTTCAACACAATTAATGCATCAAGCATTATGTTTTCCGGAAGATGAGTCTCCATTTGCGGTTCTAAAATTTCGTTGGCTCGGTATTTCGAGGAGCTTTCAAATGAAGAGTTTAATCGTTGCATGTCTTTTTTGATACCAAGTCCGGAGAAAACTCAATTTTGGGCCGGAAAGTTCAATTTGGAGGCGTTCGGTGTTAGGTATAGGCCGGTTCTTGGTGCATTAAGGAGATTTTGGAAGAGATGATGATCACGAAATTGATAAGGCGATCTTGAGGATGTTCGCCCTTATGATGAAACAAAGGGTGGTGCTAGACATCCGTCTTTTTGAGGAAGTAGTAAATTCCCAATTGATCGCCTTCCCTCTAACGAGTTTTTTTGATTTCCATCATTGGTAGTTTACTTATTTTTATATAAAAAATGTTGAAGAGTTCATGAGTGTGGGTTTAAATATAATGGATAGTAATAAAAATAAAGCGATCGGTTTATTACGGTGATATGGTTGGAAAAAGAAGAGAACGAGCGAAATTTCATTTGAATTTGCGACCATTTCATGTCTACGCTTATAAAATTGAATGGAACTCTTCCTCCATGCTTTGCGAAGACGGGAGTTCCTACGGTTAGGACCCAATTATGGGGTGGAGGCGGTTTGTTTTTAGAAGATTACTGCGAGATAAGGTTGTATGGAGTTAGTATTGAATATTTTATGGGCTCCCAACCTTTGTTCCCATGAGACTTTTTGCCCTGGAATTTATAAGGCGAAGTCTTAATGTAGATCAAGTTCCCTTTACCTTGCATGAAGAAAGGATTGATGTACAAAGTTGCCTATGAGTGTAGGACCTTTTGTTGTTAACACAAGAAAAGCTTTTGAAGAAGTATCAAAAATATTGGAAGGACGCGAGTTGTTGGAGAGAAATGGCCTATGAAAGTCCATGGGATGTTCTCGGACAAGGGTTGAGAATGGGTATCTGCATTTACTCATGTAATTAAACCTGATTTGGAGAAATGGCTAATCGAGAGGGTCAAGTTCATCGAGAATAGGTATTCGAGCACTGCCAATTTTGGAAAGAATGAGCAAAGGAGTGAGAGGATGTTATTGAAATCAATGATGAGGAGCCCGAGGAGGAGAAAAAGGACCAAACTAGCCGAAGACCATTCTTCCAATTCACACAGTTTCTCTCCGGGTCAATGAAGAACAAGATTGCCCCTCATCTCCTAGTAGACATGAACTTCATTTGGAAAATACTCCTTCAGCCAAATAGGGAGTGTTCACAGTTGAGGAAAGGAACCGGAAGGATAAAAGCCAATATAGAAGCACAAGCGAGGCACCATATACTGCTTGGTAAACCCGGACTATTGTTGTGATGGATACGGAGAAAGATCAGTTTAAGATGGCTCTGTCACATCAGAAGCGGGAATGTCCCTTGGACCTTCGGGCAGCTTTAAGGAGTTAAACATAGTCATGGATGTTAAAAATATCCCCTTGTGGGACAAAATGAATCTTCACATGCGAATAGGTCGGTGATTGTAAATATTTGAGAAAGACCAAATGCCCTACGGCGGTCAAGACTAAAAACATGCTCTTGCAAGGTCATCGAAACAATGCAAAATGGAGAAAGATAATGCGAGGGCATTAACGACTCAAAATGAAGAGCTGAAGAAGATCGTTATGAAAATCGGTGTGGATCGAATGATAAAAACGCAATTCAAAAACTTATGAAAAGTGCGAAGTAGAAATATCTTCATTAAGGAAAAAGTTGAAATTACCGGCTACGAACGCTCATTGGCGGTAGAAGTAGGCGAAGGTTAAAAAAGGAGAAGAGGAATTGCGACGGCAGTTGATAGAGAAGAAGGACGAAGAACTCACTAAGGTAAAGCGGAGGCTAACCTTACGAGTCAAATCGAGAACCATACTTGTACTTTTGATTTTTAAGGTAGAAGGGCGGCCACTCAAGCCCAAGTTATTGACTAAACACGAAATTAAAAGATAGCGAGAAGAGATTGTAAAAAAGCCCGGTCGGGGGTGGTCCGATTTACCAAGATGATGCGGGGATGGGAAAAGAAGAAAAGCACAAGAGAACAAGCGAGAAGCTACGAAGGGCGAGGATGAAATCAAAGAGCTCAAGGAGAAATTAAAGGGAAATATTTCTGCGATTAAAGCTAAGGATATCATCTGGAATGAAATTATTTCGAAATGCGGTCAAAATGGGATTACTTGAATATAATTGCTAGAGAGAAAAACATTGTTTCGAGCATGAAAAGGAGCTATTATCGGAGAAGCGAGGCCGCTATTAAAAAGAGCGGAGTGGGCCGGAAAGGAATTCATAAATTTTATTAATGCCAAGATAGATGAAGAGTTAAGAGATATGGGAATACGAGGATAGGTACTTCTATCTTTGAAGAGGTAAATAAAATAGCTAAAAAACGACCTTCTAAAGGCCTCGAGCGGTTACGGGGGAATTAAAGAGATAATTAAGAAATTTGATATACCATTTGACTAAAGTTGACGAGAACGGGTTTGCCCTCATCTTTGGACGGAGAGGGGGAGATTGTGTCACAGAGTTATGAAGATCGAGTTGATATTTGCAAAGCGAGCGAGATGGCGGCATGAGAAGACATAGGTTTTGAAGGGAGAAACGGTATTTAATTTCTTACAAAGGCATTTCATACACTTATGGATGAGGTGAAGACATTGTTCACGGGTAATCTTACTCACCGGTCGACATTTCGTTTACAGAATATCTGTCGTTATAAGAGCAACTCAAGATGACTCGAGGATAAGCTGCGGAAAGAATGCAAGGGCTACTGGACACGGGGAAAGGAACTCGACCACTCGGCCACAAGTAGGCACATTCGACCACCAATAGTCATTGAGGTGACCAATATTCCAGGAACCTTGACTCCTTAGATTAGGATTATCTTGTTTATCATGTTTTAAATGAAGTCATGTAAGTGTAATAGAACTTTACGAGACATGTACCTCCACTAGGTGGCGTTAGTAGTTAGTTGAGGTTAGAATCGGTTTCATTGCGGAAACCATTTTGATCATATTGTATTTAAAGACAATTGAAGAAGAAGGTTCGAGTTTTGGACCTTTGAGAAAGTAATTTTGTCTTGAAAAATATTGAATGAATGAAAAGTTTTGCAAGTTTCCGGCATTCCATCGTATTCAGGGGATTTCTTGTTTTATTTTCATTTCCATATGCGCGTGAATAAGTAGAGTGATTTGAGTACAGGGTCTCTTGATATTTGTGTATTTAAAAAGTTAGAAGAAGAAAAACATCATAGCTAGGCGCTCTCTATTTTAGCTTTATTGTTACTCACTTCTTGGGATTTATAATGATAGATTTTGTTTTAAGCGACATATCGTTAAATCCTTTTCTTTCTTCGTCTTCCATTCGCTCACTTCCAATAAAGAGAACATGGCATTGCGGAACTTGTAAAGATTTGATATTTGAAATATATTATTAATATTTGAAGGTTTAATAAATAGAGACGGACATACGCTTTTTGTGACATAATCTTTAATGTCTTGACATGATTCATTTCTGACAAGGAATTGTTTCTCGAGGAACTAACATTAATTATGCCGTTCTTGGGGAACGAAGAGTCGAAGATTTTCACGGTTTTGTTTTGTTCTCTTGCTTGTTCGGAGAGGAGGAAATAATCTTATTTGTGATTGTTTGAAAATAGCTGCGGCTCCCAAAGCCTCGCAGGGTGGATATCTCTCCCAAGCAAACGGTTCCATTTTGTCAGATCTTGAGCTTTGTTTGAGAAGGGCCCAGGATAAAATAACGATGCTGCCTTCACCTAAAACTACACGCCTCGCACCGCGGTTACACATTTTCTCATCAAGAAAAGTTTAAAAAACTCATTTTTCTAGGAAGAAGAATCATCACAATCCCGCCCATTCATTTTCAAGAACCCACATTAGAAGAAGACGATCTTTGGAGTTTGGCATGTCTTTCACCTTTGCTAAAACTCGACCCCATGCGGTTGCCAGCTCTTCTACGATCGTTCATAGTCCAATTACTATATGGTTGTTTCACCTCATTTCATCTTTGCCTACACGCTGGTATTCTGACTTACGCTCAAGGAGCGTTAACCGGCGCAAGCACTTGGCGGTTCTGCGGCCACACTTTCTTGATGAACGGATATGCACCATTAAATCTACCACAGCAGCACGCCAGTGTACCTCGGGAGTATCTCAAGTTACTCCCTCGTTTACTTGGTGAAGGTGAAATAGCGCAGAAACTGACACTTGCCTATTTTGCACTTTTGCGGAGAATTTAAACGTTGAACATTTGGATGTTATGAGATAACATTTGAGTCTCTAAGTAGAGAGGCAAAGGAAATGGTTCAAAGGATTACCGAATGGTTCCATTAATGATTGGGATGCCCTAGAAAGACGTTTATTGAGAGATGGGGCGAAAAAAGGGACCACGGCTATTCTTTGACGAGAATTTAATGCAATCAAGAATAAATTTGATGAAAATATGAATGATTTTGTTAAAAGATTTAACAAATTGTATAATAGTTTGCTTGTTGAAATAGAAACCCCCTCATTGGAGCAAAGGGTTGTTTTTAAGTGCTTTTGAACCGAGTCGGGTTTCACATTGAGGAAAAGAAGGTCTCCTACGTTGGAACGGATCTGACGATGCTTTGGAGATTGAGAGGCCAATATGTCAGATTATTTGGTAAAGTCTCGGATAAAGGAAAGGCTAAAGAAGAAGCCTCGGCTCAAGATCGGAGAATTGAAGACATGACTAAGGTCATAAAAAATCTTTCAAAATAAATTGGTAAAAAAGTTGAAATAGATAGTAAGCCTGCCAAAGGGAACGGAATGAGGGGATTTTAATCCCCAATTTAAAAAACGACCCACCGTCTACAAGAAAGAAAGATCAGATCGGTGAAAGCACCTCTATACATAGAGCGATACCGTCCGTTCGAGCGAGATGAAGATGACGAGAGAGAAGATGATGCTCGGATCTCTGCTGTGTATATGGAAGATGATGAAACGAGAAGAAGAAATAGATGAAGAAGGGGTGAAGGTAGAGAAGAAGGCTGATCTTTCATTCGATCGGGAAGAGATGGATGATTACTGCGGACAATTCTGATTTTTATGCAATGCGAGTTGCATAAAAAGTATGATTTGAGGTCAAAAAAAAAGAGGTTGAGGACGCAAGATAATGAGAAAAAGAATCGAGCCGGCACCTACTCCAATGGCGACTCCATTACGAGAAAGGAAACGGCTCATTTGAAACTTCTCAAACGAAAGTTAAAGATTACAACATTTTGGAGAAAGTGGTTACGGTTTCTAATCAAAATCTAAGTTCCAATAAAGATCAAGAAGAACCTGAAAAAGTTGACAAAATCAAATCAAACTTTCGGTTTGTCGAAAGGTTAGAAAAAGTGAAAATACAAGTACCTCTTCTTGAACTAATAAAAACAGGTTACGAAGAGATTGTTGAATTTATCAATACATCTCAACTTTGATGAAGTGAGTGATACGATAAATCTACGAGGAAGAAAAGCCGGTGGTGACATTTGGACCTCATGTTGAAGAAGGCTGGGTCCTCGTTCCTCCTTTATATGTCTAACTTCTCTTGCATGATTTCGTTTTGCACAATTGTATGCTAGATTACGGCACATCCACACAATGCGATGCGTTGAGTGTGATGGAAAGGAGTTAAATTTAAAAATCCCAAGCCATACGGAGATCTTTACTCTTTTGACTCAAAGAAAGGGGTTAAGTGTGTGGGTCTTATTAAATATATGGTTGTTTCATTGGCTCAAATCACTGCCAAAAGCATTATGATGGATGTTGTAGTGGCGGATATTCCCGGCCGAGGTTTGGTATGTTATTATCTAGATCATGGGGGGCAAAGCTTGGAGGAGTTTTGAAGCTGTACTTTACATATGCTATTATTCCCGTTTTCAATGGCGAAGAAAGTTGTATAGAGAGACTAGATTTCAAGCACTACCAAGAAAGATGCAAGTAATTCACCAATTTATGGCCAAGAAGGAGCCTGACATCTTGTTTCATGTTGCACGAGGATGCAAAATTTGCTTTGAAGAATCTCAAGGGAAGATCGATTCAACAATTTCACATAAGGAACTACATTCGAGATAAGTTGTGGAAGTGTTATTTTGATGGCGTGTTTTCCAAAGAGGGGGGGGGGAGGTTTGGTTTCATTTTTGTTTCTCACGGAAGGTAATACGGTACCTTTTTCTTTCAAATTAGAGTTCGAATCCACTAATAATGTCGTAGAATATGAGGCATTAATTATTAGTTTGCGGACATTATTCAAGGGATGAATTAAATCCATGACTATGTTTGGAGATTCAGAATTAATTATAAGACGGATCAAGAATTTATGTCAAACTAAACATCCCGGAGTTACGCGCATATCGGAATGAAGTATGGGATGCGATCGAAAAATTATTCGAAGCCTTCAACTTACAATTTGTTCCAAGGGAAGAGAATAGTATTTGGTTGATTCTTTGGTAATGAACGAAATTACATTCGAGCCCCCTATCGGCTTGAAACTAAGGTATGAAATAGAGATGAGACATAGACCTTCGATTCGACAATATTAAACATTGGCGGGTCTTCGAAAGATGATGAACGGTCGCAGGTTTCTATTGATGTTGTAGATTTTGAATATCATCGAGATTGATTTGGAAAGTGATGAAGACGAATTGGGCTGATGAGACTCTTAAAAGAAAGATTGGTGGTCGAGAAATTATTCGGTTGAAAGACAGTAACTCTTGCCCGAGGGGCTTAGTACCTCTCGAAGAGCGTGGGGCTAATGGCGTTGCGTGACTCAGAAAATAGACAGGAACGAGCGAGGTGGAAGATTGCAACTTGGGTACTCAGAAAAGACCTAAAATGGTCAAATTGTTCAAGGGATCTAGAAGGAATATCAAGAAAGGTATGTAGATTTGTTCAAAACAATTTAAAGATGTATTTTCTTGGTCGTATGATGATTTGAAAACATATGATAAAGGTATCTCTGACACAAAATTCCACTCAAGGATGGAGTCAAGTCACATAAACGAGAAGCTTAGGCGATTAATCCATTGTTGTTGGCTCACGATCGAAAAGGAAATAAAGAAATTGTTGCAAGCCAATATAATCGTTCCACTCAGATATTTAGATTGGGTTTCTAATCTTATGCAATCGAGAGAAAAACGGAGAGATAAGGTGTGCGTAGATTTAGGGAATTTGAGGAACGAGGGGCTTCATTAAAAGATAGTTATCCTTTCTTAATGGATTTTTGTCTTACGAAGAAAGTGATAGGTGCTTATAGATTGTACATGGTGGATGGGTTTTCGGTATAACCCAGTGTTGTGGAGAAGGAAGATCGAAGAAAACCGCTTTCACACTACGCCTTGGGGAACATTCATGTACGCTAGGATGCCATTTGGCCTGATGAATGCGGGGGCCACATTCGAGAGGGAAATGGATATCGCGTTTGTGGGAGACGAGTTTGTGGTGGTTTATTTAGATGATGTCACAATTTTTTCGAAATGCGATGGGAGCATTTCTGACATTTGCGAGCTTCATGAAGTACAAAAAGTTTGGATTATCACTTGAATCCTAAAAAGTCTTTGCTTGCCTTGGAGAAGGGTAAATTACTAGGCCACATCGTTTCTAAGGAAGGAGTAAATATTGATCCGGCGAGGGTTGAAGCAATTCGGTCGATTCCCGCTGTAGCGAAGTAAGAAAGATATTCGGCGATTTCTCGGAAAAATTAATTTTCTAAGGCGGTTTGTCCCAAATTATGCGAGAGATAGTTAAAAATATAACGGACATGTTAAAAAGAACGGCGAGGTGAAGTGGGACGAAGAAGCGAGGGAATATTTTCGGAAAATTAAAGAGGCTTTAAAGGAAGCACACATTCTAATCGAGTCAGGAATATTTGAAACCATTTCAAATCTTTTCATTTGCTTCTTCCTCAACTATTGCAGCCGTGTTATTGCGAGAGAAACGAAGAAAAGCGAGGCATAGCCGGTGGCATATTTTAGTAAAGTTCTTCGAGATGCGAATTGAATTATAATATATTGGAGAAACGGTGTACGCTGCGAGTAAAATCCGCGAAAGCGTTAGAACTTATATCCTTCATTCTCGGATCTTAGCGTACGTTCCCAATTCCGTTGTAAAATATGTGCTAGTACAAAGCGATGTGGAAGGTAAAAGGGAAAATGGATTGCTAAAATTCAAAGTATGATTTGGATGTAAAACCAACCAAGGCTGGTTAAAGGATTGGGCTTGGCAGTTATTGATAGAGTCCAACTTCCAAGCATTGGGAATCAATTTGTTGGCCCCTGTAGAAGAATCCGATGGAGAAACGCGTGATGATCGAGTCAAAGACAGCAATTAAGTATAAATTCTAAAAGCTCGAATGAGTATAAGGATATTGTACATTATTTATGCTTTCTTTCATGTCCCCCTTGAATAAATAGAGCTAAATACGGGGCTTTGAAACTTGACGCTCGGCCTTATGTCATAATCGAAGCAAAATTATATTGGAAGGATCCGGCTGGTATGTTGTTGTTATGTCTAACGAGAGGAAGAAATTTGAGAAGTGATTAAAGAATATCATGAATGCTTGTGTGGAGGGCATGCAATTTGGAAGGTAACTTGCTCATAAAATATTCAAATCAGTTTCTATTAGCCATACGTGTTCTGATGTTTGTGATCAAAAGTTGTCAAAAATGCCAATTATTTGCGAGAGAAGAAAAAAGCTAGCTCCATTACCTCTTCTCCCTATTTTCGGTAGAGAACCTTTTAGACAATGGGGTTGGATTTCATTGGAAAATCAATCCACCATCCGGTGGAAACGATTTAAGTGGATCCTTGCGCTCTGATTATTTTACAAAGTGGGTGGAGGCAATTCCCACCGGGAAGGCAAATAATTTGGTTGTTATGAAGTTTTTGGAGGAGAATATTTTTAGCGAGGTTTGGATGCCCGGTGAAGATTGTGACGAGATAATGCCGGGTTTTCGGTTCACTCGGGTTTATTAATTTTCCAAACTTACAATGTAATATTGTCTCATTCTATAGCTTATCATCCACGGGGAAATGGATTAGCGGAGATCCTCCCAATAAAACATTGGTAAGGAAATTTTTGAAGAAAACAATCGGTGAAAATCGGAAAATTGGGATACAGTTGGTTTTTGCCTTGTGAGCAACAAGGATGACTACTAGGAGGTGTTCTTGCTTGAAGAGTCTCCTTATGAGCTCGTATCCCCGACACTCGACTTTGTTCCACACACAGTGGTAAGAGCACAGCAGTTTCTTTCTCCAAGATGCCAAAGCGAACCAAATGCCATGATAAGAAGAATTAACAATGTGATGGAACTAAGTGAAAACGAGAAATCCAAGTTCGGGACAACTTGCTCACTTATACGACGAGAAGATGAAGGTAGTATTTGATATAAAAAGCAAAGGAAGTTTTGTTTCGAGAAAGGAGATTTAGTATTGAGATGGGATACACGAAGGGAAGACAAAGGAAAACACGGTAAATTTGATCTCTTGTGGTATGGCCCATTCAAAATTAGTGAAGTTAGAGGAAATAATACTTTCATGTTGGAAAATCCCCGGAAGGAGAAGTCTTTGGATATGCTGTGAATGGGCAATATCTCAAGCATTATTTCAACATTAAGCGATTCTTCAGTTCATCATTGTATATATCCGATGTGGTCATTGTACATTTTCATCAAGCAATATGTGACTCCATGCGAGGGTGAAGGCACTAATCTACGGGTTCTTAGTGTTTCGTGGTAAAAACACTATCCCCGAGTGGAGCTAGATGTTGTGGATCATTATCTACATATCCTTTTTATATTTCATTCGAAATTTTAAAAGAAAAAAATAAAAAAAAATAAGAATTCGAAAATGTGCTATAGTATGAAGTTGTTAATACTTTAGCATAAACAAAAAGAGGAATGCAATGTATTTCTAATTTTTCTATACATGAGCGGTCGTCGACCTTAGGTTGATATATATATATATTTCAAGATTAGGGCAGGCAACTACGAGTGAAGTCGCAATCACACGAGAAGCTTACGGATAAGCTATTGCGGGGGGTGAATCGGCCGTCGATTTATCAAATCTCGACCCCCCGCGGTTGACCGGTCGGATCTTGGAAATGTCGTGATCAACGGGCACGGGATTTATTACGGGGGGTATGGATCAAACTCTTGGCCATACTCACGGACCCACAGCCAATGACATCCTTCGTAGAGATGGAAAACATTGTCATCCCACTGTCAACTATTTTCCACGTCACTCCTGTATTTAATGTAGTTTCCGTAGCCTATAAAGGGGGTTCTTCGAGTCCGTTTTGATTTATATGTATTTGTTTGCCTGTTTAACCGTGTCCCATACACCTTTGCATTATTCATTGCCTCGTGAATTGCTTTCAATTCTGTCGGCCATGGCCAAGCGAACATCGTTTTGGTTCATCAAGTCTTAGTCCCCTCCTAGATAGCGAGAAGGATGTTCATGATACGCGTCATCCGTCAACCACCCCCTATTGCATTACCAAGTAACTGAAAACATTGACAAGTCCCCTGTGTTCTCTCTTATGAAAATTTCGGGTGTGTTGTCAAAAAAGCACGTATTCAGAAAACTCACTTCTTCCCAAGATTCATTTCTTGGTTAGTTTCGTCACATGTGCCACAACAGAGTGTTTCGTTATGAATTCTTGGGGAAAATGTCCTGCCAGGGTTTCAACACAATTAATGCGTCAAGCATTATGTTTTCAGAAGATGAGTCTCCATTGCGGTTCTCAGAGAAGATTCGTTGTGGCTTAGTATTATTTCGAGGAGCTTTCAAATGAAGAGTTTAATCGTTGCATGTCATTTTTGATACCAAGTCTAGAGAAAACTCCAATTTGAAATGAGAAAGTTCAGTTTGGAGACGTTCGGTGTTCATTATAGGCCGGTTCTTGGCTGCATTATGGCGATTTTGGGAAGAGATGATGATCACGAGGTGATAGGCCGGTCTTGGGGATGTTCGCTCTTATGATGAAACCGGGGGTGGTGCTAGACATCTAGTCTTTTTAGCGACGAAGTAGTAAATTCCCAATTGATGCTTCCCTCTAACGAGGTTTTGATTTCCATCATTGGTAGTTTACTTATTTTTATATAAAAATGTTGAAGAGTTCATGAGTGTGGGTTTAAATATAATGAATAGTAATAAAAATAAGCGATCAGTTTTATTACGGAGTGATATGGTTAGAAGAAGAGAAGCAATAGGGCTATTTGAATTTGTGACCATTTTATGTCTCACTTATAAATTCTGAGTAACTCTTCCTCCATGCTTTACGCAAGGGCCAGGAGTTCCTACGGTTAGGACCCAATTGTAAATTTAGAGACTAGTTTGTTTTTGAAGATTACTCTGAGATAAGAAATTTGTATGGAGTTAGTATTGAGCCTTTGTGACTCCCAACCTTTGTTCCCATGAGACTTTTTGCTGGAATTTATAAGGCAAAGTCTTAATGTAGATCAAGTTCATTTTCTTCCCATGAAGAAAGGATTGATGTACAAGTTGCCTATGAGTGTAGGCCCTTTTGTTGTTAACACAAGACAAGCTTTTGAAGAAGTATAAAAAATATTGGAAGAGACGTAATTGTTGTTGGGAGAGAAATGGCCCTATGATCCACATGGGATAATCTCTCAGAAAAGGGTTGAGAATGGGTATGTTGCATTTACTCATGTAAATAAGCTTTGATTTGGGCCAGCTAATCCGAGAGGGTCAAGTTCGTCAAAGACCAATATTCAAACACCTGCCAATTTTGGAAAGAATGAGCAAAAGGGTAGAGAGGATGTTATTGAAATCGATGATGAGGAGCCGAGAGGAAAAAAGGACCAAACTAGCCGAAGACCATTCTTCCAATTCTGGTTTTACTCTCCGAGTCAATGGGAAACAAGATTTCCCCTCATCTCCTAATAGACGAACTTCATTTGGAAAAGGCTCCTTCCACGAAGCAAGTGTTCACACAGTTGAGGAAAGGAACCGAGAGGATAAAAGCCAATATAGAAGCACAAGCGAGCACCATATACCCTGGCGACCAAACGGACTATTGAGCGCAGTGGATCTAGAGAAATATAAGTTTAAGATGGCTGCAATACGCTCAGAACGGGAATGTCCCTTGGACCTTCGGGCAGCTTTAAGGAGTTAAACATAGTCATGGATGTTAAAAAGATCCCCTTGTGGGACAAAATGAATCTTCACATATGAGGCAAATTCGGTGATTGTAAATGATTTGGGCAAGACCAATGCTACGATAGTCAAGGCGAAAACATGCTTGCAAAGGTCATCGAACAATGCAAAATGGAGAAAGCTAATGCAAGGGCATTAATAACTCAAAATGAAGAGCTAAAGAAGATCATTATGAAAATCGGTGTGGATCCGAATGATAAAAGCGCGATTCAAAAACTTATGAAAAGTGCGAAGCATAAATATCTTCATTAAGGAAAAAGTTGAAATTATAAATACGGAAGCACTCATTGGCGGCGAAGTAGGCGGAAGTTTGAAAAAAGGAGAAGAGGAATTGCGACGGCGATGAATGAAAGAAGGACGAAGAACTCATTAAGTTAAAGCGGTATTTGTTATAACCTTACGAATCAAATCGAGAACCATACTTGTGCAGTTTTTGCGAGGGTGAAGGCGACCCTCAAGCCCAAGTTATTCGATTAAACACATAATTAAAGATGGCGAGAAAAGAGATTGTAAACAAGCCCGGTCGGAATTGGTCACGATTACCAAGATGATGCAGGGGATGGGAAGAAAAAGCACAAGAGAACAAGCGAAGCTACGAGAAAGTTGAGGATGAAATCAAAGAGCTCAAGGAGAAATTAAAGGGAAATATTTCTCTGATTAAAGCTAAGGATATCATGGAATGAAATTATTTCGAAATGCGATCAAAATGGGATTCCATGAATATAATTGCCGGAGAGAAAAACATTGTTTCGAGCATGAAAAGGAGCTATTATCGGAGAAACGGGCCGCTATTAAAAGAGCGGGTGGGCCGGAAAGAATTCATAAATTTTATTAATGCCAAGACGGATGAAGAGTTAAGAGATATGGGGATACGGGATTAGTACTTCTATGCGAAGGAGGTAAATAAAATGATCATCAAAAACGGCCCTTCTAAAGGCCTCGAGAGAAGCGGTTACGGGGAATTATAAAGATAATTAAGAAATTTGATATATCATTTGACAAGTTGAAAACGAAAACAGGAGTTTGCCCTCATGCGGGACGAAGAAGGGGGAGATTATGTCCTGGAAATTCTATGAAGATCGAGTTGATATTTGCAAAAAGGCGAACGGAGATGGCCGGCATGAGAAGACACGAGGGTTTTGAAGGGAGAAACGGTATTTAATTTCTTACAAAGGCATTTCCTTCACATATGGATGGTGAAGACATTGTTCACGGAGTAATCTTACTCACGGTCGATTTGTTGCGTTTACACTAGAATATCATCGTTATAAGAACGCTCCAACGACTCGGGATAAACTTTGGAAAGAATGCAAAAGATTTTCTATGGACACGAAGGAACTCCGACCACTCGGCCACAAGTAGCCGTTCAGCCACCAATAGTCATTGAGATAGCCAATATTTCAGGAGCATCAGCTCCCTTAGATTAGGGATTATCACATTTTATCATGTTTTAAATGAAGTCATGTAAATGTAATAGAACTTTACGAGGCATGTACCTCCACTAGGTGAGAAATTAAGCGATTAGAGTTAGTTAGAATCGGTTCATTACTAGAAACCATTTTGATCATATTGTATTTAAATACAATTGAAAGAAGCAAGAAGGTTCCGTGTTTTGGACCTTGAAGGCTAATTTTAATGAAAAATATTGAATGAATGAAAAGTTTTGCAAGTTTCCATCATTCCATCTGTGTTGAAGAGTTTCTTGGTTTTTTCATTTCATTTCCATATACGTGAATAAAGTAGAGTGATTTGAGAGTTTTGCATGTCTCTTGATATTTGTGTATGCAGAGTTAAACATCCTTAATGGGCGCTCCTCTATTTTAGCTTTATTGTTACTCACTTCTTCGGGATTTTATAATGATAGATGCATTTGTGACATGTCAATTTAAAATCCTTTTCTTTCTCTTCATCTTCCATTCGCTCACTTCAATATAAAGAGAACATGGCATTGCGAGAACTTGTAAAGATTTGATATTTGGGAAATATATTATTAATATTTGAAGGTTTAATAAACGAACGGAGACATACGCTTTGTGACATAATCTTTAATGTCTTGAGCACGGTTCACGTACACGGCAAGGAATTGTTCTCAAGGAACAACATTGTCAACAATAACTAGGCGAGATATGATGCGGTGATAGGTTTGTTAGACGATGCCCTTGACTCTCACATCCTTCACCTTCATGTTCGTTTCGTCCTTTGTTGCTTGTCATGCAATTGAATGGTGTTTATCATGTGCATAATCTGTCCTTTTAGAAGATATTTATGAGTGAAGCTCTTAATGCGTGAATTTGAAATCATTACATTCGGTGATGTACCTAGAGCCCGAATCACTATGTAGATAGTATTGCAAAAAAGGACTTATGACACATTTTTAGTTGGCATGTATCATTCATATTTTTAGAGCCCTTTCCTATTTTATAGGGACTCTTTGGTTGTTTTTATATCTCATGTAATTAGATATTATTGTATAAGTCTGAGGTGTTTTCCCAAACACGGTATGTGGAATCCATTATGTTTTTTATTTGGCCCATGTTTATGCCCCGTATGTACTATGTAGCTCGGTCCCATGTTTTTTGGGTACACCATTATTCTTTACTTTGTCATCTCGGCGAGGAGCATAGGTATACCTCCCACCGCCTCATTCAAAACGGGTACTCACTCATAAAATATAAGTTTTGCACCTGTAAGTCTCGCCTCCTCGGGGTCTTGTACTCTCTCGCTTGATCTGTCTTATATTTTTTCTCTCTCGACTCCCCCTTCGATTATTCTAGTGATTGTGTTCTTACAATGTACTTTGGTCATACAATTAGCTCTAACGCTCGCATGTTAGGGGGAAATCTGATGCACCAATTTTTGGTCATATAACATATTACTATTAGATGGACTAAAGTACACCATGTAACACCAAATTTACCATAATAAAATTTCTTTCACTATGAAAAATAATTTAATAACCCATAGTTTATTAAATTATTTCTCGTCTAAACGAAACCCCATGAGGAATAATTAAATAAATCCTTATTTGTTTAATTTTCCTCTAGGGGCAGATACTTAAACCATTGTTTAATTAATATTCCTAGTCATATTTAGCCCAAAACATGAGAATTAATTAGATAAATCAGTATTTATCTTATTATTCTCTAGGAATAATTATTTAAATCATTATTTAATAATATTCCTTCTTAAATTTGACTAAATCATTTATAAATAATTGAATAAATCATTATTTATTTAATTACTCCTTAACCTCATCCTTGAAACAATAAATAAACCATTTATTTATTTATTATTTTTAAATAAATGGATTTAACCAATTCTCTAAATTCCTTTTCCCTCCACCAAAAATAATAAAATATTCCAAATAAGTTGGATCTAAATTTGGTTAATAATAATTTAAATATGCACCAATATCTTGACTAACTCAATATTTTGTTATAAATAGAAGGGTTTTCGATTCATTCACTACCTTTTGTCACCTTTTGATCGCCTTTCGATATATGCTTTTGGTCTGACTTTGATCCTCCATCATTGTCATATTTTTTCTACTTTTGCTTGTGAGCTCCCTTTGAGCTCTATTTTTGTACAGGTTTTCTACACCATCAAGAGAGAGATATCTTGGATCGAAGCCTTGAGGACATACAAGAACCCATCCCATTGAGGGGAGATTTGGTAACATCTTTACATGTTCCTTTCCCGAGGTGTCATAATATAAAAAATTCTTTATAAATTATTGTCTTGTCTATTGGATGTATGGAAAACTCTTTTTTATTTTTTGTTGTTTAATGTCTTTAAGCACATAGATGCAGTTTGCGTAGCATTTATTACAGTCACCTCTTTTGAGATCTAAGGAAATTGACAATCATATTTGATGTTAGGGTTGTTTTTTATGCACAACTAAAGTGATATTTTTTCGTACACTTGTGATTAGGATTCACACTAAAAATGAGAGTTGGTGAAAAACAACGGCTTGACAAAACATGGTGGAATAAACTAGGATGATGATTTTACCTTTACTCTTGCATCTTTTACGCATTTGACCAAACTCTTGAATAAATAGTTAGAAAAAATGAGTAATTTGGTGGTTGTGAAGTGCATTAGTAACTTTGACATGTTATTGGTATAGTCTTGAAAATATCACTTCGGATGTAAAATATATCATGATTTGTTTCATTAATGGGGCATACTTATCAATTAAATGCCTAAAAGGGAGAACATATCGAGTTCATCTCTTGATGAGGTTTTAGGAACATTGGGTAGTTCTCAAGGTCCAACTCCATGCCTTTGAACCAAACTTCTCCCCTTCATTTGGAATTCACGATCTTGATGATGGAATGTGTTGATAGAGTGAATTCAATGCATTGTTATGATGGCTTTCTCTTTCTGGAAGTTAGTGGAAAAAGGCTAGTGATTGAGCATGACAACCTACCTCCATGATTCTCTCACAAAATCTCAAACATCATCTATTTTCAAAACATCTATTGGCATAAGGGGAAGCATTGAGTTCTTGCAAAGTGGATGGCTCAAACCTAGAGGAATGGATGGCCTCCCTTGTGAACCTTCTTTTCACCCTCCATAATGGTTATGAATGGGGATAAAATCCTAGCTAGATGGAGTTGGTAGGAAAAGTGAATTTTGGGAAAATAGGGGATAGGGATGGGGTGACTTTAGGGGTTGTTATGAGGTATAAAGAAACTAAGAAAAATTTGCCAAAAAATAGAGCGAGGTAGAGTGATGTGTTATATTGAGGTTACAAGTAAAATTTCTTGAAATAGGTACGGGGATATTGACCAAAATGTGAAAACACGAGGATTTCCTAGTTTTTTGGTGGGTGTGGTGGTAAATTAGGGTTTTGATGGAAACAATGGTAAAGAGGGTTGTGAGTGATAGGGAGTTTTAGGGTGGTGTACGGAATATATGTGAAGTTTTATATGGTGGGATGAGGTTTTTAAGCTCTTGAAACCTATCAGAATAGGAGAGCCCTAAAAACGTAGTGGAGAAGAAAACCCAGAAAAGGAAAGAAATCATTCATACACTAATGAGATTGACTTGAAAAATGTATTGAGAGTGTCCACTTGATTTTAGATGCCACGAAGCTTGGTGAACTTGTTTCAAAGTTTGAATGGTTTACTTGGAGGCTAAAACCCAAAAACGTAGCATGAGTGGCGAAGTGTAGCACTAGAACCCGAAACGTCGCGCCGGTACTCGAAACATCGCGATGCCTCTCGGAAACGTATGAGAATGGGGTTGCTTGGAAATTTATTTGGTTTTATTCTACCTTTGGAAATGGTAGAGTGTTCTGGAGGAGTGAGAGAGGAAGCTCTATCGAACAAGAGAGGATAAAATGAGTAGGGGAGGTCACTTTTTCCCTTTATAACATTATAAAATTCCATTTTTTGTTCTTTAATAGAAATCATGATCTTTTGAGAAAATATTTTCCCTTTTTTGAAAAAATTTGTGATTAACAACAGATTTTTGAGAAAAGACAAATTGTATTTTTTTATTTTTCTGCATTTATGCTAACTCCTTTTGAAGATAACTTGTATGGTGGAAATAACTCTTTTTTTTCCTTCTTTATGACGGAATTTGGACATTTATGGTGGCTAAATAAAAGACACTAAAAGCCAGAAAATACAGAGTGAAAGCATGGTGACTAACCTAAGACTCTAGATGATAATGGAGGACATGACTGTGAAATTATAGTGACCATGAATGAAATTGGAGGGGTAGCTTTTGAACCGAGACATATCCTTGAAACAATATTTTATTTGAAAATTGACTTGAAAATATAAAATTTTGACCTAGGACCAACTGTAAAGTAAACTTGAAAATAGTATTTTTTATCTTAGAGATATTGGACACTAACAAAAACCACACTTATCCACCAACACGGGATTAACATAACTATCATTATATCTAGGGTCAATAAAAATAGAAAAAAATTGATCACAAAGCTTGCGGCCATCTCAAAGTATAGATGTTTGATGATGATATGCTTGTCGGTTATCTAATCTTGCATAAATTTGAGGAACAACCTATCCAACATCCCCCACTCCTATGCCTCTCGGAAACATAATCAAATATGTAGTTTACCACCACGATGTTGTGGATAATGTCTCGACGATGATCTTTCCCCGAAGTCCAACACCATGCGGGCTTCTATCATCACTCTTTACCTGCTCGGACCAAAATTCTTGTATTATGTAGGATACATTGATCTTATTATGCGTTGTTGCATTACAATATTTCTTACTTTTGTCGTGAGGCCTTGCTCATTTCTTGTCCCATTTTACTTTGTTACTTACATTGCACCTTTCTAGTCTATTTTAGTCTCGGATCTACACTTTGATTGCTCATAACAATGATTTAGGTTCCAAATGACCTCCTCCAATGATCTAGTCTCATCAAACTCAATCCTATCCTTAAATGATGTCATAAAATCAGCGAATCTTTGAATCTTGGCCTTCTACTCCTTGAGGTAAGGTACATATCCAAATAACTCCAAAAATATGTAAGTGTACTCCTCATCAGTCATAGATCCCATATTTATCTCATAGAATTATTTATCCTGTCATCACAATTATCTCTTAGATAGATAATTTTTCTTTGAATAGTCTCTCGAATTCACTCCAAGTGAACTCCTCTTCACAAATATCTAAAGCATTCTTTACATCTTCCCACCAAATGTTCGCTTTACTTTAATCTTTGAACATAGATATTTTGGTGTTTGTGTTTTACGAATAATCCTTTGGCAAAGAACTTATTCATATCAAGCAACCATGCTTGCATCATGATTTATTCATTTCTCCAAAAAATGTAGGTGGATTTTTTCTTTCCTAAACTCATCCGAAGAAGTATCTCTTGTCATTCCTACTTTAAGGATGATAATGACGATGATCATGATATATCGAAACCGAGCTAAAATAAAATAAGGGTCCATCACCTCTTACGTAGATGTATTCAATAACCTTCCATCACGATCGTGTCATCTGCTCTCCTTTGTGTCCCCCATGAGACTAGCTGTCGTATGCCATATTAGTCTTGTATTCCTATCCATAGCGATCCAAAGTGGTCCCTATCTCTTCATACGAAAAGCTTTGAAGGAGTGACAACATTGACATCAACTTGTTTCTCTTGCGCCCTAGTAAGTCTCTCTTGTGATTGAATGATTCGGTCATTACTCTGTTTTTTAACTCCTTATTTCTCCCTTTAGACTTTTCGGAAGTGTACGCTATGTGAGGGAGTATTACTCACCATGATGATCATTTGATCCATAGGGAGAATCCATTTAACTATAGTCTACAACTCTGCTAGCCATCTTTGTTCTTCTCTTCATGCAAGCTAAACGAAATCATAAACAAACCAACGTACCTCGAAATCTAGTTAAGTGGGAATTATCTTGTGCAAAGATCAATGATGGCATAATGCATATAAACATAATAATTACGATATATAGACATCATCTCAATCCTCATTTAGTTACCATGCGTGATGCCACAACCACAACACCAACTAGATACAATGCATGCATATAAACATATGTATGACACACATACGTACACCATACATACGGACACTAACATGCATAACGAGTGCACGGCCAAAATATACTCGGGGTGAATACATCCTACATCAATATCATAAAATTTTACATGGCAACACAACTATAACCATGACCAACACTATGCGTACACAACAAACACATAAACCACAAGCATACAACACACACATATGCAACCAACATGAATGCATGACCAACCATTAGGGGAATTTTTGAGGTCTAAAATGGGCCTCCCTATTGAAATTATAAAATAATATTGAAAATAATAAAATAATATGTGATTACATCATCAAATTTTAGAGGGAAAAAAGGAAAAACTCTTTCCAACTCGTATCTTCAACTTATCTCCTTATGGGTTTACCTCAAATTTGGAGGCAGAAACACTCATTGAATGAAATTGCAGTTTACGATCAAGGAGTACCCATGTTGCATACTGTCAGGCCCCACTACATGAAAATGAGAAATACATGAAAACCACGATTGCGAAACACGTTTTTTCATGTATTTCTCATTTTCCGTGTAGCGGGGTCCATCGAAAAATATACAGCATGGATAATTCTTCAATGAGGAATTAAATTTTGTATCCAACGAGTACTCCGCTTGAAATTTGGAAATAGGTGTAGGCGAATAAGTTGAAAATACGAGTTGTGAAAATAGTTTTATTATTTTATTATTTTTTATTATTTTTACTTTTTTACTCAAAAATGGTGAATCATCCCCATGGTTGACATCATCATCTTGAATCCTATTGGTTCTTATCAATTTTATTTTTGTAGTACATTTTTCTTGGACGCCCATTTAGACCTCCAAAATCCCCATAATGACACCATCACGTCCATTCCCGAGGGGTGAACCATGCTGCGATATCACTCAAGTAACACCCTCCTCCCACATCTGCAAATAGCTGGACAGCAGGGGTAAACATGTGATTAGAGGCTACTGTAACGTTTGATTCAGCGGCCATGTACAATTAAGGAAGTGGAAATGATACAACACAACCTATTTGACCTTGCTCTGAAATCCTACAAAACCTCGGGAATAATCCACCCTTCCGGGTGACTAACCCACTAAGGAACTCGAAATTTCAATGAATTAAACCACGAGTTGCTCCCTTTCCAAGGCCTCCATGCACACGAGATCTGATCCTCCCATGAGCCTCCCTGGTGCAATGTGGCCTTTTTATGCCGGTGCTATGCCTGCTTGTTGCTGATATTTAAGCCTAATTTCCAAGGCTAGGAACCGGTCCAATGCCCATAACTCCATGAAACTTCCGAGAAATGAAAAGAAACATCGAAACAATGACACAAATACAAATACTTAAAGAAGTACTTGACTAGACCCCTACTAGCCATGATAAACATTTCGTTAAACATGTCACAAATATCCATTCTACATGTTAAAATAACATATATGAGTATAGGATCTCATACTTATCTAAAAATTTCTAAGAAACATTGATTCCATATCACATTAGCTACGATACCATACGTAGGTCATATATTCACTATTCATTCATTTACAAATAAAAACATGATGTGCCATTGCATGCGACTCTCTCTCTCTCTCTATCTTTCGGGGGGGTACTCGAGAGGAGAGGAAGTTGCGTTACGGTGCATCTTGAATCATTAGGTAAGTGTTCTCCATTGGATATCTTTTTCGGTCAAGTTAGTCGATCCAGCCATCGATTTAGTGGAGTGAGTGGAAACAATATCAATTGAGCCATACATCATCCTTGTCATAACACATACTTTCAACCAACATATAAACAACAAAAATAACATGGATATGACGGAGTCCATAAATACCACATATGAACTTGTACATTTACACTTGAAAGAACAAGTAGAATAATCACTTCCAAATGCCAACCGGCTTTAAGACTTCCAAGTTTAAGCTTAACATAGATTGGGCACGAACCAAATCTATCTTCGACGATCACCCTCGTGCCATATTCCAAGCATGAATGTGGGATCTCACGAAACAAATACAACAAAATCAAACCGGAGACTTCGAGCTAAACCACCTCCAAATCTCAACCAATGATTCCACCTCACGATCGGACATCACTAACCATCACCAAATTTGTCTCTACGAAGATGTCAGGCTCCGGAGCGTTTGTTCCAACCAATGATTCGGGGCTAAGTAACTCAACCCCGGTACAGCTGGCAGTTTTAGAGTGTTTGTCCAAATAAAGCTCCCGGGACTAGTAACTCCAACCCACCAAATTGCCCCGAGCATTTGTTCCGTGCGACTCCAAGACTAATAACTCAACCCAAGTTTTTACGGGGCTCTAGAGTATTTTTCCAACCAAGGTTCTAGGAACTACTAAATCAAACCACAACTAAAGGAACATGAGAACCAAGCTGGAAAAAAACGAGAAGAAGACTACCACAAGACCATGGATATATGGGAAATGGAAAGGCTAGGAAAAATCATTGCCAATCCGAAATACTCCATACTAATGATAGATCATAACCAAAGAACCACATTCATATACGATGCATGCAAAACTAGTAAGGAAATCATACGTGCAACTTGGTACCTCTAAACAAAACCTATTATAGTTGCTGATCCCAATTTCCTCTTGAGATTTCCTACTCTTACTTTGACTTATTTCGCCAAATCCCAAGTATGCCACACTCCTCGAAGTGTGCTCCAGAAAACTCTAAGTGTCGAAGAGTATGAAGAGTGACAAAATGAGAGCTCCAAAAATTGAACTACCAAAAGATGGTGATAAAAAGGTACCAAGCCAGTCCTCGAAAGTCTTTTTGTTATTGATGCCTCTAATTTCTTCCAATTTTCCATTATTTTCCTTCATTTCCTCCTCACATACAACTTGTGACCTTTCACCTTCCTTTTATCATGTTTTCTATTATTTCCATAAATAAAATGCCAATAAATGCCTCATGCCTTTTCAAAGCCTTGGTCATTTCCTTTGCCAATTTCCATAGCCTTAATAAACCATGTGACTACCCACACCATGATGTTTTTCCCAACATTCATCTTGTAATACGTGTCATGTGACCATGGTTATTATTTTACTTTATTAACTCTTATTATGTGGATATTTTATAGGGCTATTACAACATGTGGTATCTTGAACAAGTGAATTAGGTAAAACCTATTATGTTTAACCTTAAATGACTTTGGGTCATATAAAAATATTTGATCAAGTCTATCATTTCCCTCTATTTTGTATTTCGATGTTTTCTTCCCTCTATTTTGTATTTCAATGTGTTTTCTTCAAATTGTTGGAAAGTTGTATTTTGAGGTAGATTTGAGGAGTATTTAATTTGTACATCTTAAAAATGTCCTTAGGTCTATGAATCTATTACTATGGTCGATAATGGGGCAAGGCACGAATCTATTACTATGGTTGATAATAATAGTGGAAGTTACGAGATTAATATGAGTTAGGATCTATCGTACCATATCATAGTAGGGTAAGACGGCTAGCCTTGTAGCTACTTTATGCAACCCACACATTTTGATGTCTTTGAAATTGTCTTGATCGATTCAAATTCTTCTTGATTCTTTTTTAAAATATATTGTTCTTTTATATGCCAATACATTTCATCACGGTTAAAAAACTACCCATTCCATTTTTATTGATGATATTAAAGTAAAACAAAATATTTTTATTTTCTCAAATACTCTATATTTTGAGTCTTCAATTTTCGATTATTTTCTTTCCTATTTAAGTTTAGGATGTTGTATATTTCATTGTTTTCCCTCTTCTCTACATTGTTTCTACAAAAATAATTTTAAACAATATTATAAGTACACAATCGTTATAAGTACTACGAAATTAAAGGAAGAAAATTCTTACTAAGGATTTCATCTCGAAAGGAATTTCACTGTTTGATAGAACTTTTAAAGTGAACCATCAAAATAGCGAATGAAAATAAATCTCTTAGTGATAATAGAACAATATACCAAAGTGAAAATTTTTTATTATTGAACTACTTTGAGTTGATAGCTCTAGAATTTCATAGAATTGAATCGGTGCAAGCATACGAAATTTCAGCGGTGTTTTCCATTAAATCTAATAGAATTTGTTTAATTGTGCTTTTAATCCTTTAGCACATGTGATAAAGAGATATCCCCGTATCTCGGTGTATCTTAGGAAATCTAAATGAAAAATTTGCTTAACCTGGATGCAGATATGATGATTGGGAAAATACATCTGGGTATTAACACAAAGATCACAACATATAGTTTTTAAGAATTTAAGCTAGATGATGATATGATTGAATTTTTAGAGATCTAGATATGGATATATTAAAAAGGTTATCGATAGGAAAACAAATCTAAGATCCGGACATCGAACATGTTAAGGTAGTGCTCACACTTGTGTTTTTTCTCCTAGATCGGGATATATATGTTTAAATTCTTATTATATTTAGGCATATGATATCGAGGGAATTAAGTGATGTGCACATATTGCTTTCCTTTCCTCTAGATCTAGATGTGTCTTGAACATCAAATGTTAAAAATATTTTATGACGTAAACATCACATCTTTTGATTAAGTTTGAAATATCATTGTAGAGACACCTGGGTATGTGAATCATCTATTAGCAAGCTAAAATGCTAATGAATGGTTTTAGATTCAAATACTCCTAAGATGTGATATAATAAAAAATTTATTTAATAATAACACACTTTGTAATGTTTTTGAGATAGTGATCCAAGTGTGAGGCATCTTATATTGTCCTTATAATGAATTGTCTTGGATTTGGGGAATCTCGATAAAGTGAAAATATTATAAAATAACATATATTTCATATTTGCGTTAAAAAAAAATATGGTATTCAACATCTAGATATGCATGTAGTGCACAATAATTATTTTGTTTTCGATGGAGATTCAATTTTCCAAATTAAAAAAAAAAAAAAAAAAAGTGATAAATTTTAAAAGTTAAAATGCACTTTTATTCGTCCATGCCAAAGGACTAACGAGAGGTTCTTGTAATCGAAATTCTTTGAAAAGTGAACGGAAGTAAAAAATAAATAGATGCTTAAAATCAAATCATCCAAAGTTTTGCTCTACATGCATTTATTCACTTTTTCTTCAACCTTGTTAAACACGACAACATTTTATGTTAACTTGATTAAATTTTTTGAGTTCTTATTTAGCCTCTTTCCAAGGCACGGAACATAGTATGTTAAAATGCATATTATTCAGATTTTTTGATATAATTGAATAATGCTAGAGTTAAAATTAAATGTTTGAATTTGTATGCTTGCACTCCCCAGCTGCGTGATTACACACACTTGCTCTCATTCAAACGCTATGATAATATTGACATCCGAGCTACTGTGATTACACACTTGCTCTCATTCAAACGCTATGATAATATTGACATCCAGGCTACGTGATTACATGCGCCTTCTCGCTTGTGAACATTGTGTTAATATTGACAACTAGCTCCATGATTGCATGCAACAACTAGTTCTTTCAATGCTATGTAATCGATATTGACAACTACGTGAATGTTATGTGTCTATGTGTTAATTTTTGACGATTGTGTCGAATATACATACGTGTTAAGTGAATTTTGTTACGAGGTTTGAATTGCATGGGAATTTCTGGTTCAATGGATGCGGTGATCCACAATCCCTTGTAGTGATCAAGAAGCCTAAACGTTGCCTAATCCCTACCTAAAACACTACCTAATCCCTGGTGTTCGACAAGCCTGAAACGTTGCATATGATTGCACAAAGGCCTAGATCGATAGAATTTTATGTATTTTTTAACATTTATTAACCACCATGAAACTTTCTTTGTATTTTAAAGTATCGAGTGAACCCTCGAATCTCTACGAATTCACCCAGTGAATCTCTCTTGAATTCTCTCGCATCTCTAGAGATATCTTGATGTATGGTTTGGGTGCTTGTTTAATGCACAGCATGGCACCACTGTCAAATAAGTGCGATGGATGCAAAGTACCATCACAAATCAAGTTGTGCTCGTCTTTGGGCCAGTTCAAACGAAACAAGTTGTGCTCGTGTACGAGATCGATTCGATGAAATCGATTGGAGAAAAACATAAAAATAGGGTATTTTCTTTGTAAACATTGAATCTTTGTTGGCCTCATTAAAGTTGTTGAATACTTTTGTGGTCTATTTTTGTGTTAGCCATTGTCTTGTGGAGATCATCATCTTCTTCACTTTTTCTGTAAAACACTTCACGGTGAGAGAATGAAATTATAGAAGAAATTCTCAACCATGCTAAAAGGACCATTTAGAGGGAGGAAAATAGTAAAAATAAAATGTATATCATAGAAAACTCGATAGTATCAAACTGTAGTGACTAACAAACGTAGGATAATAGAAAATAGATAAAAACAAATATGATTAAACGGTTAAAGGCGAATAAATTGGACGGTGGATCAAAGAATTGCCGGACCACGGCGAGAGGCAACATTAAAGGCGGTAGCCAACACAAAAATTAGCGAGGTATTTTCCCTCGGCTCCAACTTCGGGATTGTCTCCTATCTACTCCTAAACCGTGACGGGAACTCGTAACTACGAAATTGTCATAGAAATAAGAGTCAAGGGTGCTAGCCAAATTTATACACTACCTTGATAGTGCGAAGACTATGGAATAAGCTAATCTTTTAGTAAACAAAACCTTTTTTCGAGTCTATTTTCCTCACTAAACAAGGAGGTTTTCCAAAATTTGGAATTTTCCACTTTAGAATGGAAAATGTTCAATATTGAGGTGCCCAATAGAAATTGGGGAAAGGAATTACCATCTGCATTGTCGATTGCAAACATACTTTATTTTTCATTACGAAATTGGGATTTTTTAATCGCGATGTCGTTTATGTTTGGAAAAATACATTTTATAAATATCTATTTAAACTAGAGGCCAAGTTTTCTTCATTCCATGATAAATTATCATCCAAACTTTGGGACATGTTTTTCCAAGAATAAACAAGGTTAGAAACATTGTCATCTAAACAAAAAGATGAACTCTATTCTTTTCTATTCTATCTTTCATTGTCTATTATATTTGGATAAATCTCCCTTTGAAGGTGCATACTCTGCCCACACTTAAGATGCATTTTGTCATTTTGAAGTATTAACTATGACAATAGTTAATGCGATGATTACAACCAGAGATGGTTATGAATATTTGCATCCATCGTTTTTGAAGATTGATGAATATACGGGTTAGATTATTGAATACGCATTAGTTTTCATTTCTTCCATGCTCGACCCAATCATGTCCACCTACATGAGATATAGAAGCATTATCATCTCACGACTACTTTTAGAAGGATACGCTTCCTTGATTTCTCCTACTCACAAAGAAAAATCAAATCGAAATGAGTACCAATAAAAAACCATAGTTGACACAAGTTACGGAAAAAATTTTTAAGTAGAACAACAAATTGTGATAAGTAAATTTTTTATAGAGAGAAAGAAAAAATAGAATGAAGTGGAGAAATGGTGTAACCTATTTCTCCTTGATTCAACAATCAACGAAAGGTCTGCGAATTTTAGAATCATTTGTTTACGACAAACAATGCCAACTTCTTCTTCCACGATCAAAATATAATCTACTAGATAGCCTCGTTATAGTGTCATAAAGGTCGACCATAGGTATGAATTGTTTGAAACTCCAGCTTCGTGTTTCGGAATCAAACAAATTTCTTGGTGGTGATTCTGCAAAAGAAAAAAAAGTTTCATGTTTTTTGCACTTTTTCATCTAACATGGACAATTTGAATTACGGTATAAAAAAATAAGCGGTGCATTTCTAAACAAGTAACCCCTTCGGGTGTTCGATTTTCATAAACACTAAATTTTTCAACTTCTTTCCCCACAACCAATTCCTTTGGAAAATTTGCTAGGGTTGTAATTGAACCTTGTTTGAGTTGTCTTGTTTTTACTCGATTTTGGCTCTGATCACCCGGTCGCCATCCTTTGGATAGTTTGAGTAGTGGGAGGAGCTTGTAATCGGAAATGATTTTTCTCGGGCGAGAGATTTTGAACTTGGCAGTTTAAAGGATTAAGGCATATAATATCTCTTGCGAGGATAGGAAACTCTTCTTCGATATTTTAAAGAGAATGAAAAAATTTTGAAACAATAATTCTATTGTGATTTTGAAGTCTCTTGCCACGTGGTTGTCTTTATCTCACCACTTTTTTATCTTCGTTAGAGGAATGAAGACAAGTTTTATTTTCTGCAGTTTTAAGATTGCAGCAAGAAACGGTGAAGGAGGCATCTGGTATCATTCTGATCCTAGTTGGAAAGTGATCACCTAAGCTAAAATTGGGGCCCACACGGGTGATTTTGTGTAAAGTCTATTTTTGAACTATGTCTGTTTTTAGACATGTCGATCATATTCTATGAGTTGCGGGATGCTATTTGTGGATGATTGGTCAAGTCGGAAAAAATAGATGGACTTCTATTTTTAGACATATTGGGGCGGAATCTATTTTTAGATTGTTAGTCTAAAAATAGATATGTTGAATATTATTAGCTCTTAATAATATTTGGACTATAAACATTATCTTATTCTCTTGGAGCACTTCGAGTTAAGTGCACGGATGTCGCTTGAGGAGCTAACGAGAAGGAATTACGCTATTCACGAGGTTAAGTGGAGCTATTGCATGGATACTTGATTAGAACTCATGAGACGAGTTTGGTGGAGTTATTGAGGTAGTTGGCGGAGTTGTGTTCGGTTCGCTGAGTTAAACATAGTTGAGCTAGTTATCTAGTCTAACTAATTGATAGACTAGTGAGAGTGGTGTAGATTAATTATTAATTAATTCACTAATTATTAACTCATTAATCAACTAAAGAATACATCGGTTAACTACGATTACGCATGGACAATATCGGTGGAGACCGGTGAAGAGGTAGGTGAAAAGAGAAAGCGGTGTGACTATCGATTTGTGACTATAGTGTTGCATGATTTGCAACACACGGTGAATTGAATATACCTATGAATATTGCATGAGAAAGGGTGGGAAATTCGAACTCATCGAGCCATTCTTGACATTGATTGCGCGATAGAGGTAGGCTATCGGTGGCGGTGGAGCATGTGATTTGCTAGATCGAACTTGATTAGTGTGTAACAATTGGAGATTTCTTGAGAGCTTGTGAGGAGCTTTGTATAATGATTGTTACATGATATCTATGACATATAATATATAGATAGTTGGGGGTTTTCAGCTTTAAGCTTTCCATAAATTATTTGTGTTCATATGTGTGAATTTTTATGGTTTTAATGTGTGCATGCAATTGATTTTTTATTTCATGGTAATGATCAATGGTAGAAGAGATTACGTATTGTGCATGAAGTTAAAATAGTGTGTGATCGGGAGAATCTCGATGAATAATATATCAATTATTCAAATTTCTACATGGTATTAGAGCGATATTGATCATTGGATCAATTCTGGCTTTGATGAAAGCGGTTGAGTTTTATTGCTAGTGGAATTCGAAATTGCTACGAGTGATTTCTTGGTGTCGAAGTTGAGATGTCTTTCAATGGATTGCGATTGGAGTATTCCCTTGAGGTAAGCTCAAATTATATTGCATGGAAGGACGAGTATGGAGGTGGTGCTGGATGAAAATGGGTTGAAGGGTTCATAGATGCGGAAATTCCAAAACCTGGCTTCTAGCGATCTTGCGCACTTGACGCATGGCAAAAAAAGGCGCAAGGTGTCGAAGGATTGTTGGAAGGTGTGAAGGATCACATGGTGTCCGGCCCTTCATGGTAAAGCTTCTCCATTCTTTATGTGGAAAGCTTTGATAGATTTGTTCCAAAGCAAGAGCGACCGGAGGAAGTTTGGCACTCGAGATAAACTCGGGAAAATAAAAATGGAGAAGAATGACATTATTCCGGTATACTTGAAAAATTTTGTCCCTTTGCGGGGATGAGCTTGGGAGTGTAGGAGTTAGTGTTGATGACAAGGAATTAGTGAGCTTGGCTCTCCTTGGGCTTAGAAGAGTTGGCATTCCTATTAGGACTGCGGTAATGGTCGGGAGAAACTACCGGGATGGGAGCGACTTTGGCAGATACTTGTAGGAGGAGATAAGGCGGATACCGGGGATGGCTCTTCATTAAAGAATGATGATGAAAGAGAAGTTGCGCTTTGGGCGCAAAGCAAGGAAGGGAAGGGTAAGAATAATGCTTCTCGATCCGATGCCGGATGGTAAAGTGTGACATGTCCAAAGTGAAGTGTTTTCAGCATGCGACATGGAGCATTTCGCCATGCATTGTTCACGAAGAAGAAGAACAAGCGGGATGCTGGAAATTTCACGGTGGTGAGGGCTCTTGCCTCGCAATTTGTTGGACTTCTCATTGATCGCAAACATGGTGTCTAGTGCATTAGGATCGGGGTGGTATTTTGATAGTGGCGCTTCCTTTCACATGACGGGGAGATGTGAATCTTTTCGGTGACTTGGTGGAGAAATATCTCCGGTTGCATGTTGAGTTGGGCGATAATGGACGATACAATGCGGCGGCATTTGTACCATAACCTTTCGAGAGGGAGTCGGGTAAACTCATTCTTTTTACGAAGATGTAGTGCATGTTCCCGAGGTTTAAAGAAGAATTTAATCTCGGTCGCAATGTTAGAGGATAAAGGGTATGATGTTGTCTTTAGTGAAGGAAAAGTTTTCCTTCGGAACAAAGCAATAGGACAAGTCAAGAAAGGTTGGGATTTGAGCGAAGAATCTCTACACACTTGAAGTAGATGGGATTTCTACGGAGCTTCCTAATATTGGGAAGTGCGAAAGACATACGGCGGTCTTGAGAGGGAGCGAGTTTTGCATGCGGGTAAGAGTGAACCTCGGGATGTGGAGCGACCACAAGATGAGGATCATGGAGTGGGAGAAACCACTCATGCGAGGAGAAATTTCGTGCCGAGATGGGTAGAGGGAGTGCATGCGGCTATACCACAGTGAGAGGTGGGGCGACATGCATGAGTAATCCCAAAAATTCTGAGTAGGATTCATTGAGATGGTGTGGATCTCATGAATTGAACCTAGCTATGAGATGTCCATAGAGCGAGCGGTAGCATGATCGGTTGGATTGATGCGGGTAGATCAAAGTGACGAGTGTCGGATGCGGAGCGCGGTTCAAAATTGACATCGAGTGCATAGTGCATGGGTGCGAGGTTCAACAACGCGATGGTTCCACGAATACATGTGCGGTTGGTACCAATAGAAGTCGAAGAATTTGATGATAGATGCATGGATTGATTGAGTTGTTTGGAGCCTTTTCATTTTCGGAAGATTTGCGGAAGTAGATGCATGGAGTTGCATGGCGCTTGCAAAGGTTGTAGGGCGAATGCATGGAGTTGCATGTCGCATGCAAGGCGGGTCCTTTCTTGTTGAAGGGAGTGTTGAAAGATTGCAACAAGAAACGAGTGAAGGAGGCATCCTAAAACATCATTCACGATCCTAGTTGGAAAGTGATCACCTAAACTAGGTGGGGCCACACGGTGATTTTTGTCGCAAAGTCTATTTTTAAACTATGTCTGTTTTTTGACATGTCGATCATATTCTACGAGTTACGGGATGCTATTTTTGGGATGGTTTTCAGAGTCGGAAAAAATAGATGGACTTCTATTTTTAGACATATTGGCGGAATCTATTTTGAAGTGTCGATTAAAAATAGATATGTCGAATATTATTAGCTCTTAATAATAGTTGAATTTATAAACATTATCTTATTCTCATGGAGCACTTGATTAAGTGCACGGATGTGGCATAAGGAGACGACGAAGGAATTACGCTATTCACGACGAGTTAAGTGGAGCTATTGCATGGATACTTGGAGTCATAACTCATGTGACGAGTTTGGTGGAGTTATTGAGGTAGTTGGTGGAGTTGTGTTCGGTTTAGCGGTTAAACATAGTTGAGCTAGTTGTATCTAGTCTAGCGAGTTGATACACTAGTGAGAGTGGTGTGAAGTAATTATTAATTAATTCACTAATTATTAACTCATTAATCAACTAAAGAATACATCGATTAACTACGGTCATGGACGGTGTTAGCTACTGCAATTTCTTGACTAGCGAGCAAGGGGCTAATTTGTTTCATGAGCCTTCAAGGAATGTGTTTCTTTGAAAAACACATCATCCTTCAAGCCTTTCGGGTTCCTGCCCTTTGATCAATTCCCTCTTGCTATTCTTGAGTAAATAAGCCTGTTGATTGTAAAAATTTGTGCTCCAAAAAGGCCCATATTTGCCCTGTATCCCTACGAGAATGTCCCATTCCCCCTTTTCCCCCTTTTTCAAAGTCCCCCTTTTTCCCTCTAAGTCCCCCTTTACCCTCTAATTCATATCCAAAATTCCCTTTAAATCCTACAAGTTCCCTTAGTTCGGCCTATTTCCCCATTTTCCCCATTATCGTTACCTTTTCTGACCTTGAAAAGTGTTAAAAAAGGGCCAAAAACCTACTTTTAAACTTATATAAAGGCCCGACACCTTTTCCATGACCCCTTAACCACTTCCCCACGTAACGAGGCACCCGAACCAAGCGCTAAAGGCCCCGAGGTGCTTATCGCAATCAGAAGTTTGCGATGGGAGTTTTCCTTCGTTTCTTGAAAAGTTCGATGCGATTGGGTTTTTGTTATGAAGACCCACGATGTGATCTACATCATTGATCTTCTATTACGTCCCGACGGTCGGCCGCCAATCACACTCCCCGCCCCATCGCAATCGCAAAGGTCTTGCTGTATCCCGTTGTGATCATCCGTCCATCCACTCCTTCGATTACGTGTAAGTCGTCGATGCATTTCCGGATCGGACGGTTGTGCTTCCGATCGCACCCCCGCTCCAATCGCAATCGAGAAGTGCACGCCAATGTGTCACCTGTACCCCCGGAATTGTGATCTTCTAATATAATCTCCACCCAGATTGATTCCCCTTGTTGATCCAACGGCCCACGCTCTCCGCTCCAATCACAATCGCATTTTGATAAACGCTACCTTTACTTTTGCGATTATCTCTTATGATCCAATCTCGACCGTGCATTTAATGCAAGATCCCACGGTCATAAACTAATCGCACCATTGTTCATCGGAAGTGTCGACCCTCCCATTCTTCCCTCTATTGGATCCTAGCCGTTGATCCCTCTTGAGATGCGATGGTCTTAAATGAATCGCCCTCGCCCATGCGGGTCCCACACATACGATCGTTTTTATTACATTTTTCATTCATTTTAATGTATTTCACCCCCTTCATACGCCATCCCACTAATTAATCTCACCATCGATCTTCGTCATGGGACCATGATCGGACGACCCACGATCATTTATCCACCATAAACCTGTTGTCGAGGTTTACACCATATCGATACATTTTTCACCATTGTTTCATCTAAAACCACCATTTTACCTTTGTCGTGCCATCATTCTAGCCTCCATAGCCATCCTTCCCTATGTGGATTTCATAACGGAGTTTTCGTGTTTTGCGGGGGTTATAAGGTGGTGAAAGCCGCCATGATTACGGTCTTTGTCTACGATCAGCGAACGACGGGGACTTATATTCAAAGAATAGGGTTTGAACTCTTTAAAACCTCCCCGCAGCCATTAAAGCACGATTTCACCCAGGCAAAGACGAGAAATGGAGCGAGAAAAGAGTTTAAGGCAAAGAAAATGAAGGTCTTTGAGCCTTAATAGGTGGTTTAGAGGCAGAAATGTAGGATTGAAGACATCATGGATCTCCTCGGAAAGGTCTAGCACACGAGAAAACAATACTATCGGGGTTTCACATCGGCGGATTGTTCCTAAAGGACCAAAGCACCTGTGTCCCCTTATTTCTTGTGTTCTGAAGAATATCTCCACCCTGACGAAACGATCCTAAGCTACCCGAGCATTTGTTATGCAACATGGCGCACTTCACTATGTTTATTTTCCCTTTTGTTTATTCACCAAAGGTACTACAGATGTATGGCAGTGCATCGAGAGTCATACGAAGTGAATGGAAGTACGAAAGAAGATCGCTTTTGTATCCAAAAGAGTGCCATAGATAAATGCATAGGATTTAAACAAATGAGCTTCGACCCTCTTTCCTTTTTAGGTTTAATGCTACATTTGGTTCTCCACCTACCTCCCTCTTTGCTCATCTTTCGGCTATAAAATTCGGAAAGAAACTCATTGTAAAGGTTGTTGTTGATTAGTTATCGAGAGAATTGCAAAGTGTTGTTTCTTTTGAGACATAGTCTACGTATGAAATTGTAAAATGAGGAGTTTGAGAAGATGTTTTCAAATTGAATATCAAGCTATTTGTAATGTTGTACTTAGTAGGTGTTGTTTTTTAATATAATGACACATTTCTTTGGATCTGATTTAAAGCGATTTGGTGATATTTTCTATCCTACTGTGTTTTATTTCATTTCATTACATTTCTTACGGCACGCATCGGAAATACGGCACAAGATTTACCCTTGTTAGGTACCCTATGTCTACGCTCTCACGCTTTAATGTTTTTACGCTATATGTGTATCGAGTTTGATTTCAATTGATTTAACTAGTGTGGTGGTTCCATATGCGCTAGGCGATGCTTGTATGAATTAATGGATCAGTTCTCAAATGTTCTTGTTAGGATTTAATTGAATTAATTGGGAACAACGGGAGGTCTAGAAATTTGTCTCCATCTCACTAAGATCCTTTTCAATTAATTGAGCCTATCTAAGTTCCCTTAGTGGAGGCGGAGCATTGAGATTTCAAAGTCTCTCTTTGATCTCGGTTTTCAACTTTGTGTTACGAATCTTTAATGTTTCCTTGCCCTCCCCTTCCTCTTGCCTATCCTACCACACTATCATCTTTAAGATCCAATTCTTTAGATGACTAGCCCAATTGAAAGCCTACATATTGATTAGCAAACAGTCGTCACCTTTCTGACTCCATTGCCCGATGGTCTTGAATGTTCACACAGAATTATCTCTCTCCTTTACTAAATCCTCTTTGCTCATCCTTGTCTTGTATTGAACCCCTTCTTTCTTGATTCCCAACAACCAAACAAACAATCAAACAAACAAACCACGAGCCTTATAACTAAACCTAATATCTTAAACTTTGCACTTCAAAGACACCAATCTGTACCTATATATAAAAGAGATCCTCTGGACCCGAGCTAGATCCTAAGTCTGAAATTGGTTGATGTTGTCTCATATTTTGGTATTGACCACTTGCCAAAAAAATGGGAACCCCAACTTAATGACGACTCCGGGGACATTCGAGTATTTCTCACCTTACTACATCATAAGAGCTTGAAAACCTAGAAACTACGGATAGGTTGGTAGTGAAACACTTCCATTTCAATTCACACTTTCTACATAATATGTTGTGTTTCTCCTACTCTTAGACGAGCCTGGAAAAGACGGGTAGCCTCCGGATCTCACACTCTTTAGAGGTGACATATCTAGTAAATGCCCTCCCGATCCAATCTCTGGTTAGATTTTCTTTGTGTTTTGAAGATGTCCTTGAAAGACATTTCATAAACCTTGTGGTGGACGAGTGTACCCTCTAGAAGCACCCTAAACCTTCCATGGCGACTCCATGGGTCCTTAAAGATCAAACATTCCATTGGTGATCAGTGAACTGCTTGATTATTACAGTTTCACTTAAGACTCCACTAGAATGACCTCTAAATCAACATCGACCCTGATAAAGTGTAGTAGGGTTAAGTACCTTGTTGGAGAACAACGATACATTTTCGAACCATTCACACAAGAGCTTACCCTAACTCAAACCCACTGAAATGATTTAACTGACACGAGCATCCTCAAGAGATCTCCTAAACCTAAAATACCAACTATTTTCTGCCACATCCATAGAGCTAACTGCGCATCGGAAGACTTTACAACTCTATCGGACCCATTTTGACCCTGAGCCTGCAAGCAGGACTACCAAGAACTAGGTCATTCGGTGTTCGAGACCAGCCGGACCTCGAACTTCTCGGTTCACCATCTCATAGTGGTGAACACATTGAGACAAGGAGACCCCTCCATCCACACCCCACGACATTCACTTTATTCAAAACTTGGGGCTCGAGTCATCTAAGTCTTGCTCAACGAGACTTCTTTCGGTCCTAGTATCTTTGTCATCCATATACAAGTTGCTCGGGTTAACCCTTTACCTCATTAGAACATCATCATGGCAGCACAGTATGCACCTTTGGTTTTACCTAGCCTCTAGTACCTTTACCCAATGATTATCAATAAAAAATCCCACACTTCACTACCCGAAAGAATCTACCACGAAGCCACAACACTGTGTAGATAGGATGGAAGGGTCTTTGACTACATGGGAGAGATAGATGATGATACGATCAAATGAGAATCTTTGCCCGAGTTTAGGAGGTGATGTGAAGAAATGGTTCAAGGGCCTACCTCCTAATAGTATGCAAGACCTTCATGCTTTATATCGGACTTTCATAAACAAATGGGAGGTTGAATGACCTCACTGTAAATCCTAGCAAAATATATGAACCTTAAAAGAGAAACATAGGAGGAAGTGTCCATGATTACTCCTATAAGATTTAACGACGCATTTGCATAATGCTCTTCCTCTAAATATAAGAAACCCTAGCCAAGGCATGGATCTAGCGAAATATCCGAAACTTTAATGCGCATTGCATGGCCTACCGGCTTAGGGAGAGAGATTACAACATGTTGGAAGACATGCAAAAAGGAGCGATGAGTGTAGAGGCTAATTTGATTGAGAAAAGAGCGAATTGAGAGGTGAGAAGGGTAACATATAGAGATGACACGCAGCTTCCACATCGATCCCAATTATGACCGTTTATCAAAAAACATGGAAAATCTACAACAAATGATGGAAAAAATGGTTGTCGGCTGTCGATGCTCAAAAGCCAGGAAACCAAAAAAATCAAAACCCGAACTTTAGAAGAAACAACACCATTCCCAACAGGACAACAAGAGTCGGTCCGGCAAGTTATTCCCCCATTTCGAGAAATTTCTTGATGAAGATGAGGGAATCATAGAAGAGTCACAGAGAACCTGATAAACATGTTTGAAACGAGAAGATTCAATCCATAAGCACATTACATAGAAGAAGATCAACCCTCACCCTCATATTGGGATGAGGAAAGATTAGAATACGAGGATTACGGACGGGATTTGAATATGCTATCATGCGAGTCGAAGGAAACGGTACGACTTAGGAGCAAAAAGAGCAAAGATACTTCCAAACCAAAAGCACGAGATTACCATCAGAAAGACACAAGAAACCTTCTAAAGTGATGACCATTGAAAGTAACAAATCAACGGTGAAATTTGGGAAGAACGAAGAAGAGGACAACCAAAACGATGAGAAACAAAGTCAACCAACTAGCAGCACTAACCCTTTGCGATTGAATATACGATGAAACGGTCATCGACATTGTACATAACAAGAATCAGCCCCTTTGATTCAGCCACTAAGAGTAGTGGCTAACAAAAAACGAGAGTTGAACATTCAAAGAGTCGACCCACTTTCAATCTAGAAAGTGAGATTGCAAAAATTAAAATCTATGTCCCACTCTTTGAAATTTTGGCCACTCGGGATGTATATAAAGGCAAAATTTTGAAAGCATTAAATCTAGGTGAGAACGGTGACACGGTCGATTTGATGATGATCGAACTTGACCCTTGTGTTTGGTCCCAAAGGTTGAGGAAATTTCAGAAAGAGGTCAGTGCCCCACACCATCTCCCAGTCTCAATAGCCATGACAAGATCCCCTCCGGTCTGTGCTGTGATATAGGTGACTGCTGCAACCCTAATGCCTTGAATAATCAGCAGTCATCTCCGCGACAACCACGTCCATATAAATTACCCTGTATTCATTTGACATAGCGAGAGTAAAGTGTCTTGGCTTTGATCAAAAGACTTGTGTGTAAACCTAACCAAAATCCCGGCAAAATGTTTGGTCATGGATGTTGTGGTGGCTGATGTGCCACCTAAGTATGGTATGCTACGCTCGAGTCTTGGGGTCAAGCTACGGGGTACCATGCATATGGATGGGGCTTATGCCACAATCCTATTTTCAGCCAGGCGAGAAAACATGCAAGGAGGCACAAATGAAATTCCTGGTTAGTAGCCACGAAAAGCCGGAAAATTCTCCTCTTTACTCTTGTACACACGAGACCTAGACTCCTTTATCTTCTACAACAATGAATCTTTGGAGGGAGCCAAAACCCGAAAGCATAGATACAAGCAGAGGGGTTGAGACCACAAACCTTAACATAATGGCTACTCTCGACTTAGAGGAACACGAAGAGAAAACCTTAGACGATTGCCAAAAACGGTCGGACAAATGAAAAATCACATGTCGACCAGCCGGTTAGTCACCCTCACAAACTCATATGCCACACGAGCATCAAAACCCTCCATAGCATAACGCAGAGCCGTAATACAACAAACTAGTGAAACCTGATAGGGATGGAAATGACGATAAAACGAAAAATGGACCCACAGCAGGAAATGAACTTTGATGGTTCATGCAGAGAAGCTATTTGGAGGCCGGTGTGTTGCATAACACAAAGAGCGACAACGCGGAGAGCCATGCACGCAACTTTGCATTTCAAATGTACAAATAATATTCTGCAGTGTGAGGCTCTTATCAGGAGCTTAAATACGGTGAAGAAAAATATGAGCAGAAGTAGGAGAGCCATGCGGGGAGACTGCAAGTTGGTTATAAAACGGAGTCGAACGGTGAATGCACGGTCAAACACCCTGGGTTGAGCATATAGGAATGATGCGGTGGATATATTGAAAACATTTGTTGAATACGAATTAGTGTTTGTTCTAGGGCAAAATGTCATGACGGATTAGCTTGCTTAGCTAGTTCATACCCTAAGAATCCAGCGGCCGTCGTCATAATCTGAGACCAAATTCAAACTGTGAGTTAACGATAACGAAAAATATTGGCGGGTCTTTGAGGGCGATAAACGGATTGAAGATTTCTACGATGGCGAGACGAGTTTGAGATTTTCTGATTCGGACTCGAAGAAATCATATGATGGCTGCCTAAGCGAGAGCCCTCGGACGAGGGAGGAACCACCTTGTAACATATAAATAAATTCTTTGAACGAACGAGATTGGAAATCCAAGCAGCAGTAAAAACAGGATAGTGAAGAAGTAGAGGTCTTTGAGACCAAAGATAAGAACATACCTCGAGGTCGACTCCTTTAGAAGACCTTTTGACTTTGACGATGTAGCAAAAAATCCCACTATAGAGCACGCGATTCGACGTCGAAGAATGCAACATAGGCACCACGGAACAAGCCCAAAATGATTAAATTGGCTAAGTCTCTTCTGCCAAACATGAAAAAGAAATACATTGACCTATTAAAAGAATTTATTGACGTGTTCTCTTGGAGCTATGAAGACTTAAGGCTATGTGACATGAACATTATACAACACAAAAAATACCTTTGAAAGAAAATCAAAAAGCCCTTTAGACAAAAGCTTTTAGGAATAAACCCAGAAAGAAATTGCCTCCGAGTTGAAAAAGAAATTAAAAAGATGTATAAGGTAGGCATAATAGTTCTGTGAGGTTTTGATTGGGTCTCAAACCTTGTAGGCGTGAGAAAGAAAACGAGGTGAGATCATATGCATAGATTTCGGGAATCTTAATAGAGCCTCACTCAAAGACAATTACCCTTTGCCAAAAAATGGAACATATTCTTCGGAGGAAGTAGGCTCAAAAAGGATTTCCCTCTTGGATGGTTTTCGAGTTACAACCCAGTCTTAGTAATCCCCGAGAAGATCAACTCGGGAATGCTTGCTTTACCACTCCATGGGGCACCTTTATGTATGTGAAGATGCCCTTTGGGTGATGAACGTTGGTGCAACCTTCCAAAGACCAATGGACATAGCTTTTCGGATGAAATAGGACACTTCATTGTCATCTACCTAGATAGCCTGTGATCCTATTCAAGGCGGAACAAGAACACCTAAAACATACGAGAAAGTTCTTTGAAAAATGTAGAAGGTTCGGTCTGTCATTGAATCCCTAAAGATTGTATTTGGGGCTGCGGGAAGGTAATCTTCTTGGCCACATCATATCTAAGAAAGGGATTAGGATAGACCCACGGAGAGTTGAGGGAATACTACAAATCACACACAGAAACATCAAAGAATTACGAGTCCTTTATTAGGAAGATCAACTTCTTAAGGAGAGTTTATTCCCAATCTAGTTAGATATATAGGAATATGACAAACATGCTGAGAAAGGTGCAAGAGTTAAATGTTCGCCAAGCCAAAAAATCTTTTAGATAGGTAAAAAATTACTCACCCAGGCTCCTATCCTAATCGGCCACGATTTCTCAAAGGATTTTCGATTTTTTTCATTTGTATCCAAGCACACGATGTTATGGGTTCTCTGTGACAGGGAAAACCCGAGAGGGAATGGAACGACCCATTTCCTTCTTTAGCAAAGCCGAGAGATGCACCCTTGAAATACAACATAATGGAAAAACGAGGCCTATGCCTTAGTCAAGGCCTTGAAGACTTTAGGGTGTACATATTGCATTCCCACATACTGGCTTTATGTGCACAGCATAATGGTCAAAGATATATTGTCCCAAGACCCCGGATGGGAAGGGGCAAATGGATTGTTGTGATCCTAGAATATGACCTTGAGATAAAACACACCAAGGCGGTTAAAGGTCGGGGCTTAGCTCAACTAATGGCTGAATCAAATCTACAAGCCCTTGATATTAACATGGTAGATGCCTTGGATGAGCGAGCGAGGGATTGCACGATCCCAGCAGTGAAGAAAAGTTTGAGAGCTCTCCTTGGTATTTTGACATTCTGTATGTGCTTACACACCTCAATACCTCACGAACTATCAAAGCCAAGGGCAGTTCTTAAAGCTAAAAGCTAGAAGCTATTGTATTACCGAATGAATGTTTACCTTTGGAAAAATCCAGATGGCCTATTGCTTAAATGTTTGCTGAGCCTAAAGCAGAAATTATTAAACAAAATTCCATGCGGGGAGAGTGTGGAGGCCACCTAATGGAAAGCCAACGCAAAATGCTTAGAGCTAGCTACTATTGGCCTACACTCTTTAATGATATCCATAAGATATTGATTTCTTGCCACAAATGCCATATTTTGAAGGCAAAAGAAAGCTCCTTCCCTTACCTCTCTGACCCATCATGTTGAAGGTCCCTTTATGCAATGGGGCCTAGATTTCATAGGAGGAATTCACCCACAGCTATTACGCACAACAAAAATGGATCTTAAGCAACCCACATAATACTTCAATAAGTGGATAGAGGCCATACTATGGGAATGCCACGGATTCGGTCATCATTAGGTTCCTAGAGGTCGTATCCTCTCTCGGTTTAGTTGCGCAAGTAAAATAATCACTTGACAATGCTATTGCTTTTGGATCCAAGAAAATGGTTGATTTTTGTACGGGTATCAAATAGCACTTGGTCATTCAGCTATTACCACAAGGTAATAGCTTAGGCTGAATCATCAAACAAAATCCTAGTGGCCATCATCAAAAAGCTATTAGAAGAGAACAAAAATTCTTGGCATAACAAGTTAGTGCATGCCACGTAGGCGCGGAGCTTACAACAAAGAAATCCATTGGCATGTCACCATACTAGCTTGTCTATGGAACATAAGCGGTGTTTCCTACCGGCTTAGGGAGATTGCCGGTGATCAAGGTTTGGCCCAAGAGATCCGGACGGAAGAAGATAGTATGGTGAGAAGGATAAACCAAACAATTCATCTCCGACAAACAAGGGAAGAGGTCTATAACGAGCTATCAAAGTTCAGGAAAAGGAAATATAAAGAAGTTATTTGAAAAAAGAACTAAGGCCTCTAATTTCAAAATCGGAGATAAAGGATTCGAAGTGGGACTCAAGGAGAGAGGACGAAAGGAAAACACGACAAGTTTGACGAGTTTATGGCAAGGTCCCTACATCATCCGGTGCTTTGTGGGTTCAAATGCCTTTTTTCTACAAGAGTTAGATGAGTACGCATTTGTTTGGGGAGTCCTGTCAATGGTAGGATGCTCGAAACACTATACCTTTGATTTCAATTTCCGGTTCCATTCCCATTGTACATACCATTGCGGTGTTTTGTTTCAAGAAAAAGAGAAAATTTTCCAAAAAACAAAAGAAAAAGGAGAGGTCCAGACATGCTCAAAACAAGGACCTCTGAAGTGCAAAGATTGGCTCTAATATGATCAACACACGAGCCAAAGAAAGTAAAGATAGATGGTTCAAACATGCCAAAACCTGGACGTGAAGAAGAAGAAGAATCAACACTAACAAGCCCAAATCGAGTTGAAATGAAGAAAAGAAAGTATTTCTAACAAGCTCAAACTTGAGTCACAAAAGAAAGGATACTTCAAAACTTCATATTTCAAGCCTTCAAAAGTTTTGTTTTCATTTTTACGCGAGTTTGTCCATGTGCAAGCTGTCTTTATGCCTTGGATCCGTAGCAAATTATCTTGTCTAATCCTAGTTTGGCTTGTTTTTAAATTCTGTTGTAGAATGTAGAGAAGAAATACGCTGAGCAGTCTAATCCCCAGCAAAATATTAGATTAGGTAGAGAAACATATGAGACCAACGGTCTAATGTTTGGTCTCATGGAGTGATAAGGGTAGATCTAGAATAGGTTTTATTTTCTCTTTATAAAAATAAATGATGTAAAAGTGCTAGTCCAAATGCACCCTAGAAGAAGAAAAAATGCTAGGATTGTAGTGGGTAGGTAGATTGTTTGAGAATGCTTACGCTAATTGATGTCTTCACATCTGTGGCGGTGAAAAACCAAAGAAGAAGGTGGCTCAAGCGGGGATACGGCCTACTCCAAAGATTATTTACGAATTCTTGACTCCTTCAAGAAGAAGCCATCCCCATGTGGAGCCATTATTGGCCCATATAAATTTCTTGACTAATGACGAGGGCTAATTTGTTTTCATGAGCCTTCAAGGAATGCATTTCTTTGAAAAACACATCATCCTTGAAGCCTTTTCGGGTTCCTACCCTTTGATCGGTTCCACTCTTGTTGTTTTTGAGTAAATAAGCCTCATGATTGTAAAAAATTGTGCTCCGAAGTTATTTTGTATCCTGCGGAATGTCATTTTACCCTTTTTTTCCCCCTTTGTCAAAGTCCCCCTTTTCCCTCTAAGTCCCCCTTTACCCTCTAAGTCATATCCAAAATTCCCTTTAAATCCTACAAGTTCCCTTTGTTCGGCCTAATTCCTTTTTTCCCCTTTATCGTTACCTTTTCCCAACCTTGAAAAGTGTTAAAGGGCCAAAAACCCACTTTTAAACTTATATAAAGGCCCGGCCCCTTGCCGCTAGCCCCTTAACCACTTCCCCACATAAGCGGCACCCGAGAATCAAGCACTAAAGGCCCGGGCACTTATCACAATCGGAAGTTTGTGATGGGAGTTTTCCTTCGTTTTTACGCAGAAAATTTCGATGCGATTGGGTTTGTGATGAAGACCGCCGATGTGATCTACCTTTGTTGATTTTCTATTCGATCCGATGGTCGAGCGCCCAGTCGCACTCCCGCCCCATCGCAATCGCAAGGTCCTTGTATTCCCGTCGCAGGCTCGCCCCCACGTCCATCTACTCCTACGATTACATGTGAGTCGTCGATACGATTTCCGAATCGGATGGGCGCGTTCGATCGCACCCAGCTCAATCACAATCGAAGCTTTTGTAATGTGTCACCCCTATACCCCCCGTTGCGATCTTCACAAGTCTAATCTCCACGAAGTCGATTCCCCTGACCCAGTCAACGACCCCGCTCTCTTTTGCTCCAATCATATTCGCAATTTTCAATCGCTACCACCTTCGCCTTTTGCGATTCGTTCTCACAATCCAATCTCGGCCCGTCCGTTTAATCTAAGATCCCACGGTCATAAACTAGTAGCACCATTGTTCATAGTGTCGACCCTCCCATTTCTTCCTCACGATTGGATCTGGTACATTGATCCCCCTCTTGAGATGCGACGGTCTTAAATGAATCACCCTGCGCCATCTTCCAAGATCCCACCACATACGATCGTTTTTATTACATTTTCATTCATTTTAATGTATTTCACCCAACTTCATACGCCATCCCACTAATTAATCTCCCGCCATCGATCTTTGTCAACTAGGACCATGATCGGATGACCCACACTCATTTCTCCACAATAAACCTATTTGTCGTGGTTTACACCATGTAAGTACATTTTTCACCATTTTTTTCATCTAAAACCAGCATTTGTTTGCCAGCTAACGTATCATCATTCTCACCGCCCTCCATAGCCATCTTCCCTATGCATGGATTTCATAATAGGTTTTCGTGTTTTGCGGGGTTATAAGGTGGTGAAAGTTGTCATGATTACACGAGTCTTTAATACGGTGGCGAGCCGACGGGGACTTGCATTCAAAGAACGGGGTTTGAACTCGCAAAAACCTCCCAGACCCATTAAAGCGCGATTTCACGAGACGAAGACAAAAATGGAGTAGCGAGAGAGTTTAAGGCAAGAAAATGAAAGTCTTTGAGCCTTAGCACTCGGTGGTTTAGAGGCAAAGTACGAGATTGAAGACATCATGGATCTCTCGAAGGTCCGGCGCACGAAGAAAACAATACTATCGAGTTTCACATCGGTGGATTGTTCTAAAGGACCAAGCGCCCTTATTTTCCCATATTTGTCGTGTTCCTGAAGAAGATCTCCACCCTGGCCAGCTTAGGTCCTAAGCTACCGAGCATTTGTTATGCGGCATGGCACACTTCACTATCATTTATTTTTCCTTTTTCTTTATTCACCGAGTACTACGAATCTTTGCAGCGAGTGAATCATAGTCATGCGAAGTGAATGGAAGCACGAAGAAGATCGCTTTTGTATCCAAAAGAGTGCCGGAGATAAATGCACGAGGATTTAAACAAAATGAGCAAACCCTCTTTCCTTTTCGGATTTTAATGCTAAATTTAGTTCTCCACCTACCTCCTCTTGCTCATCTTTCGGCTATAAAATTTAGAAAGAAACTCATTGTAAAGGTTGTTGTTGATGGGTTATCGAGAGGAATTGCAAAATTTGTTTCTTTTGAGACATAGTCTTTGTGTAAAGTTGTAAGATAAGAATTTGAGAAGATGTTTTCGAATGAATATCAAGCTATTGGTAATGTTGTACTTATTTGGTGTTGTTTTTTAATATGAGAAGCACATTTCTTTGGATCTTGATTTAAATCAGCGGTGATGTTTTCTATCTCTGTGTTTTATTTCATTTCATTACATTTATTAAGCGCACATTAGAAATACGGCATAGGATTTACCCTTGTTAGGTATCCTGTGTCTACGCTCTCCCTTGCCTTTAATGTTTTTACGCATATGTGTATCTGAGGTTTGATTTCAATTGATTTAACTAGTGTGGTGGTTCCATATCTTTCTTGGGCGATGTATGAATTAATGGATCGATTCTCGAGATGTTCTTGTTAGGATTTAATTGAATGAATTGGGAACACTAGGAGGTCTAGAACTTTGTCTCTTATCTCAGGATCCTTGCCAATTAATTGAGCCTATCTAAGTTCCTTAAAATGGAGGGCGGGAGCATTGAGAGTTCAAAGTCTCTCTGCGATCTTAGGTTTTCAACTTTGTGTTACGAATCTTTAATGTTTCCTTGCCCTCCCACTTCCTCTTGCCTCTCCTACCACACTATCATCTTTAGATCCAATGCTTTAGATGACTAGCCCAATTGAAAGCACATATTGATTAGCAAGCAAATCCTTTCACCGGCTCCATTGCCCCGATGGTCTTGAATGTTCCCGGAATTATCTCTCCTTTGCCTAAATCCTCTTTGCTCATCCTTGTCTTATATTGAACCCTTCTTTCACCGATTCCCAACAACCAAACAAACGATCCAAACAATCAAAACCCGAGCCTTATAACTAGCCTAATATCTTAACCTTTGCACTTGAACCATAAATCCTTTGCCTATATGAGAGATCCCTCTGCGGGACCCGAAGGAGCTAGATCTAGAGATGCCGAAAGTGGTTTGATGTTGTCTCATCTTTTGGTATTGCCAACCTTGCCAAAACATGAACCCACAACAGGAGCCGAGTTTCAATGGAGACAGGTGAAGATGTAGGTGAAAGAGTAGTGTGACTATCGATTGTGACTATAGTGTTGCATGATTTGCAACACACGGTGGTTGGAGATACCTATGAAGATTGTGTGATCAAGGCTTGGGCAATTCGAACTCATCCGGAGCCATTCTTCGGTCGTGATTGCGCAGTGAAGGCCCAGGCTATCGAATTAGCGAGAGATTGGAGCATGTGATTTGCTAGATCGGGCTTGATTAGTGTGTAACAATTGGAGATTGTCTTGATAGCTTGTGTGGAGATTTGTATAATTATTGTTACATGATCTCTATGACATATAATATACGGATAATTAGGGGTTTTGACTTTAAACTTTCCATAAATTACCGTGTTCATATGTGTGAATTTTTATGGTTTTAATGTGTGCATGCAATTGATTTTATTTTAAAGTAATGATCAATGGTAGAAGAGATTGTTTGTATTATGCATGAATTTAAAATAGTGTGTGATCAGAGAATCTCGGTGAATAATATATCGATTATTCAAATTTCTACACCACGTGATTGCACAATTCTGCACTTTATGGACATGCGTTCACAAGTCTGAACAGGTAAAGGAAGATAACCTTGATATGCTTTGTATCTTCAATTGTCATGTCATAGTGCGCTCTCGAAATTAACTTGGATTTTCCATAATTTGATGAATCATCGATTTATTTTTTCCAAGTGATGAATTTTTAAAATTTATTTGGGTCATATTTACTTCAATGGGTAAAAGAGACTCTTGTTTTCCTTTTGATTAATTTTATGTGGAGAGATTTCCTTTCCTTTTGATTAATTTATGCTATTTTGTTCTTGTACAACCAATACTTTACGATTACTTTGATCAAATTCGTAATTTTCCCCCTTTTAATTTGACGAAATTTGATATTCAACATCATTGTTTAAATGACGTTTCGTTTATTTAATCTTAAAATAGAGTGAAAGATTTCATTTATCGGAGTGGTATCTTTCTTTTTGGAAATTAGCCAATGGGAAGATCTCCAGATTATGAAAGTCTTTTAATTTATTTTATTTTCTTGTTCGTGTTTTCATCTCACTAGTGACTAATTTATGCCGGTGGGGTATCAATTATTACATTATTTTAATGCCTTATTATTTTCTTACCTTTGTGGAAAAGTGGATATTTACCATCATTGCTTAAATGTCACGGTCTAGTTTATTCGAACGGGAAACCAATATTTTTAGCTTTTATTTATCTCGGTGTGCTCTTCTTTTTGGAAAATTAGTGACCCTAAGATCTCCAAAATATTTCTCATTTTATTAATCCAATTTTCTTATGAATGTTGTTATATAGGTAGACTTAGAACTCCATTTTCTCCGAGGAGGAATTTACAACATTTATTATGTATGGCCAACATTTCATAATTTTAGAATATTTTTGGTACTCGGAATATATGATACAATTTATTCTTTAATCTAATGTCATTATCAATTTATTAAAAAATAAATAATTAATAAAAAGTGATTTCCTTTTTTTAATTTATTAAAAAATATCACATGCCAAATTATCAATTCTGCTTCAAAAGAAAATATGGCAAAAGTGATGTGAATGGAAGATTGGAGAATAGAGTGTGAAAGCTCACGTAATGGTACCGGAAGTATGTGTGTACACTCGGCTATTACAAATTTTAGTTGTAAGGTAGGGAAAACGTCTCAAGAGCCACATACTTTTTATTTAGTTGGAATCTTATTATGATTATTGTAATAGTAATTGAATGATAAATATGGATATAATTATTTAATAAAATATATATTTTCAAATCTAAAATGTTAATAGGTTATGGTTTTTTTCTTTTGTAGGTCACCATGAAGGTTTTACTATGATTCATATTCACTATCTTTTGAATTTTTTTAAGCTATAACAACCCTTATATTTTATAAAATAGAATTAAAGTAAATTATAAATGTGATCTATTTAGTATTTATACCTAAATACTAGAAAATATGAATAGAGAAAGAGTTTATTAATTGTAAATATGTAATTGCACTATCTTTGTAAACGTATATATTAGACTAGTTGATGCACCAATATTCCATGGGGATGCGCCAAGTGATGCAGCCAATAGTAATGGTGTCATAGATTCTATCCCTCGAAGCACGACCTCAACATAGCCAACAAGGTAAAAACATGGTGTATGTAGAGTTCGGGGAAGAAAGCCCGATGCAGACGACGCAGGCTCCACTAAAACTTAAAGTTTGGCGGGGACTTGCTTAATAGCTCGTCTTTTTGTTTGGTTTCTTTCCACGAAAACAATCTCGATATCCGGTATCTAAGTGTTAAATATATAATGTGTTTATACAACACTGCGGGAATTAGATATAAATTGAAAAATAGTGAATAAAAGGAAATTTGGAATCTATTCATCTACGATGTGAATAAGTGATACTCGTCATATTCTCTTCGATGTAGATTTAATCTTTTACGAAACCCTAAAATATTAAAATAAATAAATTTGTGTTTTCTTTCATACATAAAGGTAATCTAGGTATCGGGTACATGGTCTTGCAAAAAAGAAAAGATTCGGAATGTCCTAAATACCGGATACAATAAACCATAGTGATAGTTAGATAACAACATAGTCATTTCCTTTTTTGATAGTTATTGGTATTTTGGCGATTAAGTGTAGAATCACGCACCTTATAAAAATGGTTTTTGTCATGGTGACACCTCTCATTTTCACAATCTCCTACAATGGTACCTTCGCACTTTTAGAGTAAATGCTATTAAGCACTCGAACAATGTCCTAATTATGTGTAGATTCGACAAAATGGGAGGCTGATTGAGTTATGTGACAATTTGGAAAAAACAATTGTGTGGAATGGAGCGATACATGGGACAAGTGTACGAAAGGGAAATGTATGTGAAGGTGTGGAAGTGGGGGAATAATCGTTGTGCGGAGAATGTGTGTGAAGGAGCGAAAGTGGAGGAATAATGGTTTTGTAGAGGAGGAATGGGTGTGGAGGTACGGAAGTGGGAATAGTGGTTCTCTCATGCACACTCCTCTTATATCTTTTTAATGCTATTCGGCGGAAGGTGATTGGAGGTACAAAGTGTGGAAGAAAACTACTTAGCAAAGAACTTTGGAGAAAAAATTACGCAGCAAACCACCTTGAGAACTAATAGAATATGTATTGGTAACATGCATGCAAAAAGTGCATGATAAACATGGCCAATGCAACTATGGACACGCTCTTCCACACAAAATTTATCTATATTCTCTCTACGCTACTCTAACTACTTATATACCACGGTAAAAATATATGCATAACCTTATTTAAATAAATAGCTTACCAAAATATCGAAATCAACATTGCTAATGATAAATATGGAATTACATTAATATGAGGAAAAAGTGTTGTGTGGAAGAATGGGTGTGTGGGAAAGGAACAAAAATTTCTTAACGCAATGGTCGATACCTTTGCATACATTCCTCCATTATTCATATTAATCGATGAATTAGTGATTTTTGGCTTATTAATGTTTAGGGCATGAAAATTTTTAGTTACATGTATATCGGGTGCGAAATAAGGGTGGGAGATTAACATATTATAGTTCTCCCACACATATTTATTTTACGCACATGAGTCGAATTCTGAAACTAATTCAAAACTAAAATTAAACTAAAAATTAAATTTGAATTAAAAAAAAAATGGCTTTTTGTATGTGTCGATAGTTATGGTTATAACAATTTGTTATGATACATACTAGTTGCCGATCCCTTTGAACGTTCTTGATACATTTTACGATCCAATAATAATTACAAATAATTTAAAGTGATTGGTCTTGAGCATTGGAATGATCAGCGATTATGAGTCGATTCCTCCAATATAAGTTGAAAGGACTCGATAAATGTATGTCAAAATGATGTGAAAATTGACATCTTACAACATGCAAAGTGATTAAGGACTTGTATTTAACAAAAAAAAAGGGATTAATATTATAAAACAAAAGGATTAATAAACCCATGGGGTTAATAAACTCGAAACATTTAATATTATAAACCAAAGGCATTTATATTACAAACCATGGGATTAATATTATAAGACGAGAGATCAATAAACCTAAGGGATTAATATTATAAACCCCGAGGATTAAAAAACCCGAGGGATTAATATTATTAACTCAAGGGATTATAAACCTAACAAATTAATATTTAACCCTAGTATTAATATTATAAGCCCAAGGCATTATAAACCCTGAGATTAATATATTATAAACCCTAAAATAATGTTATACATATTGGGGATCAACATTATAAACCCAGGGGTTATTAATATTATAAACCCAATGGATAATTATTTATATTATAAACCTTGCATATTGAAATAATTGTTTTCGAGGCAGAGAGACCTTGATCATGGTTGATCATTGTTGACAAAATTCAACCATGATTAATCATGGTTGACCATCATTGACCATGGTTGACTATGGTTTACCATAGTTGACCTTTGTTAATTTTGGTTGATTGTGGTTGAAATAGAGACATTATCCATGGTTGACAATATTCAATGATGTTTAGCCATGGTTGATCGTGGTTGACAATGAACACATTGGTTGAGGAATTGTGTTTGACCAAACTTCAAGAATGGTGACTACCAAACATACCCCAACATATTCAAATACATTAGTTAATGTGGTTGATTAATGTTCAACCTTGAGATTAATATTATACCTTTGAAAACATCGATAAACACTAGGGGTGAATATTATTAAGGCATTAATATCATAAATCCTTCATATTTAATATTATAAACCCAACATATTAAAAAACCGAATGGATTATTAATATTATAAACCTAAGGGATTAATATTGTAAACCAAAGTGATTAATAAATCCATGAAATTAATAAACACAAGGGTTTAATATTATAAACTCGAGAAATTACTATTATAAACCAGAGATTAATAGACCAAACCGATTAATATTATAAACCCTTGGGATTAAGAAACCCAAGGGTTTAATATTATAAACCTAAGGGTATTAATAAACCCGAGGATTATAAACCTAACATATTAATATTTAACCCTAAGATTAATATTATAATCCCAAGGGATTATAAACCATAAAATTAATATTATAAACCCTAAAATAGTATTATAAATATTAGGGATCAACGAGTATAAACCCAAGGGATTCTTGATATGATAAACCCAAGGGATAATAAACCAAATGGAATAATATTAAACCCTATAAATAATATTATAAACCATAAGGATTATAAACCTTAGGATTAATACTATAAACCCAGGGATTAATATTTTGAACCCTACAATTATAAACCTTATGATTTTAAACTCCTCATCATCACTAAAGTCTAACAATGGTTTTTTGTATAGTTGTATGGTTAATTGTGTTACTCCAACATAGTCAAATACATTAGTAAATGTGGTTTGACTAATATTAAACGCTCGAGATTAATATTATACATATAGGGATGAATATTATAAACTCAAATGAATAATAAAATCCGGAGATAAAGATTATTATCCCGAGGGTTTAATAGTAAATCAAGGCATTAATATCATAAACCCTTGGGATTAATATTATAAACCAAATGGATTAATAAACCTTTATGGGGTTAATAAACTCAAGTTTTAATATTATAAACTGAGAGGAATTAATATATAAATCCTTGTTATTAATATTATAAACCCAAAGAGATTAATAAATCTAAGGGATTAATATTGTAAACACTTGAGATTAAGAAACTCAATCTAACAAATTATTATTTAACCCTAGGATTAATATTATAATCCCAAGGGATTATAAACCTAACATATTAATATATGGCTTTCGAGGGATTATAAACCCTAAGATTAATATTGTAAACCCTAAAATAATATTATATATATTAGGCATCAATATTATAAACGAAGAGATTATTATAAACCTTACATATTGAAATTATAATTTTTAGGGCCCAAAAAATAATAAAAATAATGTTGACTATCATTGACCATGGTTGACTATGGTTAACCATATGGTTGAAATTCTTTAATTATGGTTTATCTTAGTTGAAAATAGAGACATTGTCCATGGTTGACCATATTCAACCATGATTAGCCATCAAATCTGTAGTTGATCATAGACACATTGATTGACCATTAATAGGGTATTGTATTTGACCAAACTTGAAAAGTGTTGACTCTCGCTTATACCCCAACATAAAAAAATACATTAGTAAATGTGGTTGAATAATGTTAAACCCTTGAGATTAATATTATACACCCAAGGGATCAATAAAACCCTAGAGGTGAATATTATAAACCCGATGCATTAATATCACATAAACCTTTCGGATTAATATTATAAACCAAAGCCCAGTTAAAAAACCAAAGGGATTAATAAACCCTTAGGGTTAATAAACAAAAGGATTTAATCTTATAAACCCAAAGCATTAATATTACAAACCCTTGGGTTTCATATTATAAACCAAGGGATTAATAAACCCATGGGGTCTTGGCTAAACGATAATGAGGGTGTGTTTATTAAGGCACTCATTTGAGAGTTCAATTCCCAATTCCTCTCCCAAGTGATGTATTTGGACATGGTGATGAAGATGTAGTCCTACCAAACTTACAAATAATAATATTATAAACCCAATGGATTAATATTATAAACTTAAAGTTTAATAAACACAGCAGTTAATATTTAACCCTAAAATTAATATTATAAGTCCAAACAATTATAAATCTTAAAATTAATATTATAAACCCTAAAATAGTATTATAGATATTAAGAATCAATATATTTTTCACATACTATTATATAATATTTTAAATAGTAATTACCAATAAAATATTAAAATTTATCTCAAAATTAATTATGTTTTTATTTTTATTTTTTAATTAATTTAATTAACTAAAAATATATCATATAAATATAGACATTTTTTTGTTTTTTTTTGGTTGCATGTAATGATTTTAATACATAATATTGTAACACGTTTTAATATTAAATTAAAAGTCTTCTTCATTAAATTTTTAAAAATTTAAATATATCTATCAATATAATTTAAAATAAAATTATATATTTTAGTTAATTTTATAAATATTTAATTAACCGATTTCAATCATGGAAGAGCAAGGTGTCCAAATCGGGTGAGATAGATGATGGGTTTATTTCAAGAGGAAAAGTGCGATTGTCGAATCTTGTTTGAATATGTGCTTCTCTTTGGGCCTTATAGCTGTGTCCCGAGAATGGCTGTTTCGCTTGATCAGTAAATCCATATTTAGGCTCCCGTACTCCGCAGTAAAAACCTGACCAGGGTTACCTCCACGGTGGTAAGTAGCCAGACCCTTGATTTACTTCGGGCCCATGTGATTTATATAATAAAAATTACCCCGATTTGTCGGTTTTACGCCGCCTTTTAACCGACCTGCTCACCTCAGGGCAAGCCATGGGTTAATTTAATCCACGGTATTGCTCTCGCGGATCAGTTCAAGAAATTGCAGAAGCATGAAAGGTAGCATGTCGGTAAGATGTTTGGTCAACGCTTCTCTAGCAACTTCAATCAGTGTCGAATTCTTTTTGGTCATCCCTTTCTCTGTTATGTAAAGACTGAACATAAAATATTAAAATAATTCCGTAATTATTGTAGAGGGTTCCACCATTCACTGACTGGGTGTAATCTTTGGAATATAATACGCGATTGATTGAGTGGCTTCCCGCCTACATTTCTCTAGACTTTGAATACCTAGACGAGGAGTGACTATTACTTGTATGAAGCATGCAACGGAAAGAGTCAACATATACACGTCTCTCCTACGCGGCGGACACAATCTTTCTATATATAGAGGACAGTTGCCAAGAATACAAATGTAGACCGACAGTTTTACAGGTAGCCTACAATAGCACAAAGCATCACACGTGCACGTGGTATTGATTCTAAAAATACATAGGCTAAGAGCCAAGTTGATATCAATCATAACTGCACTTACACTTGGCGTGTTATTGACTCTAAAATTACATAGGTCAAGATCCAAGTTGATGTCAACGATGCTTAAAATGTAACTGCACTCTATAAGGCGTGACTTGGCGTGTTATTGACTCTAAAATTACATAGGTCAAGATCCAAGTTGATGTCAACGATGCTTAAAATGTAACTGCACTCTATAAGGCGTGTCTAAGGATTTTCTTAGAAGATTCTAAACACTTTAATAAGGTCTTACTCCACCTAATCCTATAAGTCCACTCCCCTTGGATCAACACTATTGCAATACTTGGTTGACTTTAATGCTTATGTAATAGTTCAATCTATTCTAAATTAAATTGTGTAGGGTCCAATTTCTTCCTATAGATCCAAAATGTTCTTTTTCTTGAGTAGGATTGTAGAATGTCACCAAAGTTTTTAGGAGATCCAAAATGTTCTTTTTCTTGGGCAGGATTGTAGAATGTCACCAAAGTTCTTAGGAGGTCTCCAATGCTCTAGGGAAGAATATCATTCAAGAATTTAATCTACTCGAAATTGTGTAAGGTCAAATTCCTTCCTATAGATCCAAAATGCTCTTCTTTTTAGGTAGGATCCCTATGTACATCATGTAGAAAGTCACCAAAGTTGATAGGAGGTCTCCAATGCCCTAGGGAAGAATATCATTCAAGAACCCCAGTGAGTTTAAGTTATTATTGAGTAAGCCATCACTAATGTAAAAATCCATCACAACCCATATCCCATGTGTAATTCACAATACACTATCCAATTAATGACCATACACCATGTTTGGCAAATCTCATGAAGCACCCCCAAATATGATGTAAACAATTTTTAGAGCAACCTTAAAAAATAACAACATAGTTATTGAATGTCCCAAATAAGCTTCAATGTGATGAAAAACATAGTGTTGTCAAAGGTTATGTGGATCAATCAACATAAAGGTGTCATAATATATGTGATGTACAACTAATTCAAATTCAATGGATATGAGATATATTGTGTGAGGCCCATGAGATAAATACATTATACAATGGTAGTCATAGTCTAATATTTCACTATTCATTGCCAATAATATCATCATTCTAAAGTAGTCATAGAAATTATCATTGTGCAATTTGCAATAAAAAATAAAAAATTACTTAAGAGAATGGTCTTCCTACATAGTTTTACATCTAGTACATAGTTAATTGCATTCAATGTTAGAATTCTATTTTAGTAGCTATTGTTAAATAGAAGGTAAAAGAATAAAAATAATCATTTCTCATGGTATTTCTTCATAATGTAACTTATCATTGCAACCAACTATTGTGAAAAGAGTCTAAATGACTTTTAGTAAATGTTAGCTATATTTATGGAGCTTTGATGAAATTCTACAAATGCTTCTATTCCTTATAATTAAGAGACTAGATTGACACACCCTTCATGATAAAGCTTTAGAATATTCTTCTTTCATGAATGGATACCCTCTTGTAAGGCTTTCTCCAAATTCACCTTTGGCACATTGTTATGGGCCAAGTTATAAACTCCTTTTTCTTTGTTTAATTGAAATCCATTTTGGTTGATTGAAACTTATCATGGGCGTGTTTTCATGCACATATGAATGGATGAGAAGGGAAGAATCATCCACATATAAATGGGTAAGAAGAGAAGTTTCACTAATATTAGGATTTTTGTGGAGGTTTCCTTCTAGTATCAGTATCTAAGCTTCAAATTTCTTTCTCAACTCATTAATGATTATGTTTAACATGTTCCTTTTTCACTAGTGAATTCTCCACAATTGTTATATAGTAAATATTTTTCTATATAAAATATAGCTAATTTAGGATGTTTTACATGTTTCCTTTTGACTAGTGAATTCTCACAATTGTAAGGTAATACATATTTTTCTATATAAAATATAGCTAATTTAGTCCTATTTATATATGTAAATATTCACTTATATAGATAATTTTGATTATGAGGAATTTATTGTTTAAATCCCGTGCCATCATCAAATATCTCATGATAGAGATTTTAATTGTCAAAACAAAAATACAATTGATGTTATGTGAAGTATTATGTTGACCTTGTCAACCATAAAAGCTACTAGTATGGCAAGCACAACAACTTGTCAAAAGACGAAAAAACTTGAGTGAACATTTAGCCATGAGGATTGTCCAGTCATACAAAAATACCATAGTTGGTGACAGTATGATATATCGATGACACAATCGATTACCAAAAGAAAAGGACAGACATAATAGGGTGATAAACAAAAACAACAAAAGATTACCAATAGAGAAAGATAGGAACATTGAATATCAGAAAACCAACGGTGGAATCATTCATCTAGAACGATGATAGGTTGTTTTGGAGAAGAATTGGCATTGACTATATTGACTAGTGTAGCATTGATAACCGCTTTTCCATTATGAAGTGTTATGGAGTCAGTATCTGAATCTGTAGTTATGTAGCGTTATATTTTATCCAGTCGAATGACAATATCATCCATATCATATATGATGTCCCACATAATCCTTTTGAGTTCCTCATGACCAACAAAGAGCTTATAATTGTCAACCTGCTTATCTCTAAGCACCATGTGAAGTAGAGAATCCATCTATACGTGTGAATAGTGAGTGCATAAAATACAACCTTCGCTTCCTCCATTTTATTGGGCCTGGTACCCATTTGGTCTTCCCATACAAACTTCAAAATTTGAATGATACATTCTTTCACCAAACTCTTGTGCTTCCAAAGATCGAATTTCCTTTCAAACCTCCAAAAACACAACATCGAAGAAAATTGTCATCAACTCTCACCAAAATAACCCATTTATACCATAAAATTTAATACCTAATAACAATAACCCTCTTTAAAAATATTTTTGATAAACATGACTCTTTATTTTACAAATATTTTTAAAAAAGGACAGATTAGATCAAATACTATACTGATTATACAACGGAGCACTTTGATCATAGAAAGCACCACTCTTTATAGCATCATTTAAAACATGATGGTCATCGTTTTTATGAGAGAGAAACAGAAGGCTCATCTGTTTTACGAAAGAGACACATAAAAAGGATCTTTCACGGCATAATGAATAGTCTTCCTTTTAAATATTGAAAGAATATTTAAATGTGGTTTAACGGTAAGTTTGTTTGGGTGAAACCCACGAGATGGAGGTTCAAATCTCATTGAGTATATGGCTTTTGTTGTCTTGGCTAGAAGAGTGGCGACCCCATAGTGGACGTCTCGGCTCTGTTGAGGCATAAGTTAATTGCTATTGTGTGGCTTGCGAGGTTGTTGCACCTAGCCTAGGTTTATAGTGGCGGCGGTAGGATTTGATCCTGGGCCTTGTTCGGGATAACTCTCACCATTACGGAATTGTCCTAAGATTGAAAAAAAAAAAAAAAAAAGAAGTATTGGCGGTGAAGTAAGGTGTCCAAAACATGTTAATCCTATCTTTATTGCTATTATTAAGGATATGGTAAGGTAAGTAATGAACGTCACGCAAGGTTTCCCATATTTATCTAATCAATTATGTTTAATATTTTGTTAACGGTGAAGTAAGGTGTCCAAAACATGTTAATCCTATCTTTATTGCTATTATTAAGGATATTGTAAGGTGAGTAATGAACGTCACGCAAGGTTTCCCATATTTATCTAATCAATTATGTTTAATATTTTGTTAACGGTGAAGTAAGGTGTCCAAAACATGTTAATCCTATCTTTATTGCTATTATTAAGGATATTGTAAGGTGAGTAATGAACGTCACGCAAGGTTTCCCATATTTATCTAATCAATTATGTTTAATATTTTGTTAACGGTGAAGTAAGGTGTCCAAAACATGTTAATCCTATCTTTATTGCTATTATTAAGGATGGTAGAGTAAGTAATGAACGTCACGCAAGGTTTCCCATATTTATCTAATCAATTATGTTTAATATTTTGTTAACGGTGAAGTAAGGTGTCCAAAACATGTTAATCCTATCTTTATTGCTATTATTAAGGATATGGTAAGGTAAGTAATGAACGTCACGCAAGGTTTCCCACATTTATCTAATCAATTATGTTTAATATTTTATTAATAACAAAATATTAATAAATGTTTATCGAAGTATTTAGATGTGTTTTTTTTATTAATTAAATTAATAAATGTATTTATTTTGAAATAAAATATTTAAAATTTTAATTTTATTATTAATAACTATTGAGTAGATAATTTGGATTTAATTTTTATAGATTACTATAATTTTTTTTAATAAAATTACAAATTATAGATTAAGATTGATCTCGAAAATAATTAAAAATAAAATGTTATATGAGCACGTGTTATACAAAATATGAGTTATGTTTTTTTGGGCATGTGGTATTAAAATATGAGTGTTTTTTTATGAGCATGTGGTATTAGTAAGCCATGATATTGACACATGATATTGTAATAAAATCTATTTATAAATTAAGAATTTCCATGATAAAAAATATTATTATATGTTTTTTTTAATGTATGTATATTTAACTATATATTAATTTTTTTTTATAATAATAAAATTTATAATTTAATGATTTTGCATGATTTTTATCAATAATTATTGGATGGATAGTAGGGATTTAACCTTCATGGAATATTCTAGAATGTTCATAATAGTATACACAAAATATTGAAATTTATCTCCATAGTAATTATGGTTTTTTTACCATTTTGATTAAAAATTGAATAATTTAAAATATGTCATATGAATTGTTTTCTTGAGTGAGTTTTTGGTTTTTTTGGCATGTGACATTGATAAGTCATGATATTGGCGCATTGTATTGTAATAAATCCTATTTACAAATTAGGAATCTCCATGGTAAAATGGAGACAAATTTTATGATTAAGAATCTTGTTCCATGTTTTTTAAATGTATATAAGTTTCATTTAAATATTAATTCTTAATAATAATACTAATAAAGTTATAATATAATTAATTTTATAATTTTCTTATTTTTAGTGAGGGGAGATAAATGTTTTGATGCTTATTATGGATTTTTAGGTGGATGATAGATAATCTACATGGACTATTCTAAAATCTTCTTAATAGTATTCATAAATCAAAGGTTGAGATTTATTTCAAAAGTAGTTATATCCATTCCACCTTTTTAATTAAATTGATTAATTAAAAGAAATATCATATGAACAAGTGTCATAAGAAATGAGTTATGTTTTTTTGAGCATGTGGCATTGATAAAACATGATATTGACCCATGGTATTGTAACAAATCCTATTTTGTGAGGATGAATTTCCATGGTTAAAATTATTATTATTATTATTTGGGTTGTCTAACTAATAGAATAAATTGTTTTTTGGCCTTAAGGAAATGCAATTTCTGGCAAGATTGAAATTAGACACTAGAATTTTACAAATTAACAATTTAAACTTGTGACTCTCTCTATATAAACCCTTTGGGGCACTATAATTCTACAAATTTAACAACTTAAACTCATTTTTTAAAAATTTCTTTAAGATTTTAGTTAAAATTAACTAGAAAAAATGTCGTGGAAAATGTTCATATATATATATATATATATATATATAGATAGATATTATTATTTTTATTAATTTTGATAAATGAAAAATGTATCATAAAATAAAATTATTTCATTAAATGAGTGTTTTAATGTTTATAGGTGTTGATAAATTTTAATTATTGAATATGGAAGATGAGGGCGAGAAGAAGTATTCTATTCGTGATCATGATCATGTTATTCATTTGATTCTAGGAATTTTTCACTCTAAACATTGAGCCTTACGAGGATATCCCTATGCCCAAAGAGTGAGATTGAATGTGTGGGTGCGAAATGCTAGAGACCGAAATAAATTTCAACCTAGTCAAAGTTATTTCTACTTGCTCTAGTAGTATTGTGGTGCCACAAAGAAGGATGGATCATGGTGCATGTGTCCAGATTATAGGGAGCTCAACAAGCTCACTATTAAAGATAAATTTCACATTCATGTTATTGATGAATTATTGCATGAATTACATGGAAAAACTTACTTCACCAAGTTGGATCTTTGTTCAGGATATCATTAAATTAGAATGAAGACTTAAGACATTCTGAAAACAACATTCGAACTCATGAGAGATTCATTATGAATTTTTGGCCCCTTTGATATGCCTTCCACATTTCAGGGTTTGATGAATTCCATTTTCAAACCCTTCCTTAGAAAATTTGTATTAGTATTTTTTGATGATATACTAATCTATAGCAAGTCTTGGAAGGATCATGTTCAACATGTTGATAGGGTGCTCAAACTATTGGAGGAGAAACAATTATATGCAAAAACCTCCAAATGTCTCTTTGGAGTGTAAAAGGTGGAATATTTTGGTCATATTGCATCTCATGAGGGTGTTAAGGTAGACCCAAAAAAAATTAAATCCATTAAGAAATGAAAAATCCCCATAACCATAAATCATCTTTGAGGATTTCTAGGGTTGACAAGGTTTTATCGCAAGTTTGTTAAGAATTGTGGGAAAATAGCAACACCTCTAACAACATTACTGAAGAAAAATGCATTTTCTTGGACTCAAGAAGCAACTAAGACCTTTGAACATCTTAAAGAGGAAATGTGTTAAGCATCGGTCTTAGCTACGCTCCACTTCACAAAAACTTTATTATGGAATGTGATACATCAGGAAATGGAATTGGTGTTGTTTTAATGTAAGAAGGAAGACCCATGTAGGCTCTAATTATATTGTGACCCCTTAGACTCCTATATATACCAAGGAGGTATTATCATTTGTATCGTCCAATAATTGTTCATTTATGTGATGTAAAGAAGGTTTCCCCCATGAAGAGGATAATTCTCAAATCGTTGATCTATCTTTTCTTCTATTTTTTGATTTGGTTGCATAACATAAGATCAAGGGACGATATTAAAGAATATTCACTAAAGTAATTTACTTTAATTTTCATAAGTTTATTTTATCTTAATGAGCTAACATAATAAGTATGTGCTTTTCCTATGTCTAACTCAGTATTCAGTTACAAAAACATATTGTCACAGAGAGCAGTGTTCTAAGGCTATATGGGCTACTTCTACATGCCCAAATGCTTAGGGATTTGCAAATGTACCTTCCCAAGCTACAAACATCAACACTCCCTCTTAGCAAGGGGGAGGTACTTCTCCCAAGCTTGGGCTAGGATTTAATCCAGTGTCAACTACCTTTGATGCTCCTTCTAAATTGGAAGCCTCTCCTACCCTTTGGTCCAGAAACATTCTAAAAATCTTATTGTCCATGGACTAATTCCTAGAAGTCTCCTACTCCTGAACATCCTGTAAGGTCATCTCATACCAAGAGACCTTCCTGACAAATTTGGGGAAATTTGTTGGTTTCTCCTCCAATCATGAACGTGAAGGATGAATTTCTCTAAGCTGCTCGAACTTTGGAGTTGCAAAATCCTTGTTCTTTGTCACTAATTTTCTTCATTTCATTGCTTGAATAGGCTAGTCCTTTAGCCTATACATGTTGCTCTCTATAACTCCTATGAGGAAATGTCCCTCATAAGAAGTAGATCTAGCAGGTATTATTAGTATCTTACCATCCTAGAAAGAAACATAGAACCCCTTCTTTGCATCATCGATACTAAGAGAAAAATCCAATTGAGTTACGACATCCACAACATGTCCTTCACTTTCATCTTGCCTCTTTGAATCAAGATGGAATGATCCCGTAAACTATTGTGGATATTCCAATGGATAGTCCGTCACAAGAGAAATCTAATAAAATTATACCTAAATATCCAAAAACCTACGGTATTACAATTTTCTTTCTCTTGAGATTTATAAATTTGTAGATTAATTTTAATAGCATATGCATGTGAATTAAAATGATGCGGAAGAGAATAGAGAACAATGAAATAAAATCTCACAAGCACATTTGACACAAGATATGAATTGGGAAACCCTTGGGAAAAAACCAAGTTTGGAAGGTAGGCGGCTTTGTTCTCTTTCTTTGATAGAAAATGGTTATGGGTAGAAAGAAGTGTGGTATGTGGCTCATTGGATACTACAGTGCAAAAATCCTCTTTGTGTGCTCTATCTCCTATCCATCTAGCTAATTTTTCCTGAGTTATGGAACAAATGCACTCAAAAGAAATGGAACCTCTTTTCCTCCTAGTGGTACGGTTATAACACAGCTTTGATAACCTACTAGTGGTTACGTTTGACTACCTCAACTCTTAACTAGAGTCACAATATAGACTCTTCTAGAGTCTTCATCATCATAATCACATGGATATCCCTTTTTCATGAATAATGGGGGGATGATGTGGCATCATCTTGAATTGTGATGGTGAAAACGAGAAAGTTAACTTCTAAGTGGTATAACTTCACATATAGTCTCCAATTGACATGATTCTTGTCATTGGAAAGGTTTTTGTGTGTATAATAGAAAAAAGGTGTGACACAAAAGCGACAAAGTTTTATCCCAAAAAATATCTTTTGTTGCCCTCGAAAAACTCTTGGAAGGTTCAAGCCCCAGTTTGTCGGAACTAGGTCTCATCGATAAAAAGGGTCTCGTGAGCTAATTCCTCCACTTTTTCTTGCTTTAAAAGAATCGACATGGATGAAAAATATTATAATGATCCAATCCAAATCATGGAATATCATTTTTCCACCCCATTTAATTGCATGTTTGGCATCATCTGCAGCCTCACATGCAATTTCGAGTCCCCACTCGGTGAGGTTGTTGAACTATTCTCATGCTTGTCATATTCCTTATGGCTTTGCTATCACGCATCCACACCCTCTAGTAATGTGCCTAAGGTAAGGTAGGAAATAATTACATATTCACCGTCAAAACTTCTGACAAAATCCTCCCAAGCTTTTGTCGAAGCACAACTATAGTTGGTTACGTGCCTTTTCCCCTTTCGTCCTCTCTAAATGCCACGAAGCACTTAGTGTAGCAGTCTTATGATAGGAAAATCACTTGACATTAGTCAAGTCCTTCTTCTATAGGTTGAATGGTCACTCTTGTTGCTCCAACCTTGACTCCTCATTGCTTAATTAGCAAGAGAAATTGTCTCATCATCCCCACTCTTTTTTTGTCCTCCAAACAAATATTTCTACGAGAGCTCCTTATAGCAATTCATCCACATAGTCTATTCCAATTTGGTATATTTTCTTGCTAAACAACCCCCGAAAGGGAGCACGAGTTTTGAACTGGCTTAGGGCTATCCTTACAAGCTCATCCTCTAAAGCTACCCCAATAGCTCCAAGCTCATCTCAGTTTTATGAATCCTTATGAGGCATGATGCCATAATATTTGATTCATTCATCTTGGGGATTCCTAAGATTCTCTCAACACTATTTTTTATTTTGTTTGCTGCTACGGTATAGGTTCATTAGAGTGGTTGACATATCAAATTGACTATCCTTACCTTATATGTGATGGATCACATGATCCTTCACTCCATGATAATATGTCTAGCCTTATTGTCTTTCAACTTGTGAGCTACGAAACATATAATGATAATATGTCTAGCCTTATTATCTTTCAACTTGTGAGATACCAAACATATAGCGTTTAAAGGAGTTGTAATCTAGGTAGTTGCAAACTCCCATATGATGTTGTCCTTGAGAACCAATGTTATCCTCTCCTTCCATGAAATTGAAGTCATAGGCCCCATATAACTTTGTCCACAGAACTTTAAGCGGGATTTGATGTCGTCTAAAAATCATTGAAAACTTCTATCTTTGTGTAATTAGTATATGGTCCCCCTCTCTCCCTCTAAGGGAGAGCGATCTATCGATTTCTAGGTCCTTTTGGTTTGTTTCCTATGGATCTTACTTATATTCAGCCTAACCGGCTAGCAGCTTAGGTGTCACCTGCGCGCGTTTCCCGGAGTTCTATTTGTGCATTCTTCTAGTGCCTTGTCCCACTCTCTCATATGCCGAATGGTTGGAATAACTCGGTCCACAGTGCCCTCATGCAGAACAGCAATGACACCTCCTATGCTCTACTATATCACATCAAGCTTTATAGTGTGTTGCCCAACTAGCGGGCTTGTGGCGGCCCAATTGCTTCAATTCATCGTTGTCTCCACGGGGGTGTCACTCAATTAACTATGGCATAGCACGTACGTTCGTGGCATACTAAGTAATACCCTTAATTTGACTACATATTGGAAAATACCTCTAAAAATCACTTTATTTAACCCCCTACCAATACTAACCCATTGAATTTTCCCAATTTAAAAAACCCACCAACTCACTTATATATTGTAGGTATCTGTTTTTTCATTAACATTTTTTACACCCCTTTATATTTATATCCTTAACATAATGAAATGATGCCTCTCTTATGACCTCACATGAATTCTACAATTCACATTTCTTCTTGTGATATACATAAGAGATGCATATTAGTATTCCCACAATGTGATTACTCAATCCACACTCCAAGCATCTTACTATGATTTGTGGCATTTAATGGTGCAAGGCATACAAAGATCAACCATTTTTTAGGAAGATTGATTATGTGCATGTGTATAAAATAACATATAAATTGATCTCTATGATGATGAAAAATCAATTGATCAATCTTTATGAATATGTTTGCACCAAATAAGGTGTTCAATCACAAGTCTAGACCCTCTTCCTTTGAAAGCTTCTTGTTCAAAAATCCAACTACAACTTCATGTACTCAAACTAGTGTCTTATTAAGGTGGAACAACAAAAGTTACAATTTCGAAGAGTTATATAGAGAAGAAAAGGCAAGGTGAGGATGAGTTATGAGACCTCCCTTTCTTTAATGAAAAAAAAAATTTGTTCTCTTGTTGTTTTTAATTTAAGTGTTTAATGAGAGCCCCATGAAAATTATATTTTTATTAAGACAAGAATACTTTGTACCCTAGTAGTACAAGAATACTACAAGTACATGAATACAACACCGCATATTGGTGTGTATTGTGACCATTCGAGTATGATAAGGCCCTCCTTAAAAGGCAATTTGGTGTGGATTTCCCATAAAGAGTGTTTTTTCTTTTAGAAAGAATACATAAAAATAAAAAAAAAGGAGAAGGTGGCTTGAAGATCTAAAACTCTAGCCTATCATTTTCTAGGTGCAAGGAAAAAGTGTATAAATCATGCTTGGGGCTCTTCATCTAATGTGGGGTGTATGATATGTTAATAACCCTTGGTTGTGCCATGATGGACATTCACACTCTAGATAGCTTTTCTCGTGGAAATTTCTAGACCTTGTCTTGATGCTTATGTGGTACTTCCTTAGATCATTGGAGATGTTGGTACTGCAAATATTTTCATGGGTGTTTTGACACCTAAAATGAGCCTTGGGTGCATGTGTATAAATGTATTCCCGAATGTAATTGAAAAAAGGGGAGGAGGAGAGGAATGAAGATTCTGCAGCAATAACTGCGTATGAGGTATCGATTGAATGAATTCGATCCTGTTTTATTTTATTTTGTCTCGGTTTGTTAATGTTGCGAATTGGTTTGCTTGTGGGTGATTGTGTATTGGAGATTTTATTCTGTCTTAAATTAAATACCTTGACGGAGAAACTTGTGAATTCTATTCTACGCGAGTGTGGTCTGCGAAAAGAAAACCGTGGTCATTTAACCTTTCTTATGGTAATTATGATCCTTATTTTAAAAATAACTACTCTTGTTCGTTGATAACGCAAGATTGAACCAAGCGAAAGCAGAGTTAATGAGCCAATGGGATAGCGCAACCATGGTTGAACCTTGAGTTGAGCAACGGCAGAGGCGGATTTGCAAGAGTGGGTTTCCCCCATTCCGCACCACCTTTGGCACAAAGTGGTATCACGTGGGGTGTGCGGCGATTCCATTGATCGCTCGACACGTGGCGGATGTGACGGGCCTAGAAACCACCATCCCGTCGCGTTAAAGAGCGTCGAGAACGGGCGGCGGAATCTATGAGCCATTGATGCGGGGATGATCATCGGACGGTCCTAGTTTGACGAGAGATGCATGATATTTAGTCGGGTACGACGTCGTTGTTGTTTGGTCCGTTGGGTTAGGTGGTGGACCCACGTAATATTGCAAAGACCATTGTTATATATATATATATCATCGATATATTTTCCGTCGGGGTATAAGTTTATTATTCATAAAATCTTGTTTCCAAAGCATAGCGTATACCTATAAGTTCGAAGGTTGAATGTTATTTACACGGTGTCGGAATATTCCCTGGTGCGCGGAGATTAATTAAGCACAAAGATTATTGTAACGTATTGAGCGTTTATATGAGGTTATTGGTCATTTGGAGTATTTATATAAGGCATTTACATAATTCGATAACATTGTTGAAATATACATATATGTGCGGAAAACCAATATAATACCAAGGTCACGATATACCAATTGAAATTGATAAATAAATTTGAAGAGGAAACGAGGGCGGAGACACGTCGGAGTTGACCATCCCTTGAGTGTATTGACTTTTCACTTGTTGCGTCGAGATTCCATGTAAAGTAACTTTGAGTTTCATGTAATGCACCCGGATGTAGTAACCTTAAGTCGAATGATGGCGAGATAGGCGTGAATTTCCTTCTGTCTCGAGATGAATATTAGGCCATCTTTTCCCACATAACCTGTTGTACAAATGACTACTCTTGTTCGGCAAACGAGATTTCTTGATCTTAACAAAAATTTAACAATTTGAGAGAGAGGTGAAAAATTTAACAATTTGAGAGAGAGAGGTGAAAATTTAACACTTTGACGGAGAGGTGGCTGAAAATCCTATAATATTTCGGGATAAAAACCTCTAATTTGTATTGAGAAGAAGTAGAATAATTTATCACCCCCCTTTTCGGCCAGTGTAAGTCCCTAATATAAGTGCACGCACACGAAAACATTGTATGACAATAATGGACACTTTCGAGTTTCAACAAAGACAAATAGGAGATTACGATAAAGAAAAATGGACGAGAAACAATCTCTCTTTGCTTGGCACTTTCTTTACAAATTAAATTGAAAAGAGAATGCATGTCCGGGGCGAAGAAAAATGATCTGCGATTGACTCCTATTGAAAGCATCTGCCTTGTTTAAATACTAAATACCATGCTATGCACCACGACGATACTATAATGCCGGAGCCAAACGTGGACGGGGACGGTGGTTGCTCCAACAAGGGGATTGAGAAATTCAAACCTATTGTTGCTAGCAAGGATAGTGTTATAAAGTTGTTAGCTAAATGAATTACGGTAGCGATAATGGGAGCAAGATAGGTAAACTTTGATAGCTTTTAGGCTTTGTCATTGCGGTGTAAGATGAGAAATGGAATTAGAATGAGCATTTAGATAATTAAGTAACTAACATAATTGCCCTTAAAAAAACGAGCATCGATTGGGTTATGAATTAATTTATAACTCTTTAGAACAATCAGTGAAAGCATAAGATATGAAATGGGCCCGAGAGAGATATTCGATGAAATGAAACACGAAGGAGATACGATACTATAAAGCCATACCACATGAATCCAAAATTCTTACTACAGCGCCTCTGTTATCAAAAAAAAACTCAAGTACAATAGCTCTCCTATGATATATGTCCAATATCCAACCCCCTCTATTACAAAAACATTTTCTTTTTATAGGCCAAATTACAACGGCCTATTTTTCCAAAACAATAAATGTATTTTTGCGAAAATAAAAATAAAAATGATATCGAGGTGGCCAAAATATAAATACTTGCAAAAGACTGCGATGGCACATTTTTTGAGCTACAAACTCGATTTATATGTCAATTTGAAAAATGAGGAAATCCAACTACCACAAAAACATTCAAAATCAAATGCACTTCATGTGTTAGCCATTGCTGCGAATTGTAAATTTGTTGACTTGAGTGAGCAGAAACCATCTGAATTCAGTTCTGATGGAATTAGATCCTCGATATCCTTTCTAGCGAGCGAACCATTAATCTAAAAATTCAAGGAAAACATTAACATTAGTGAAGAATACATACGTTCTTCAAAACATATTCATAAAAAGGAACCAATTCTTCTTGCTTTTCGTGATTAAATGGACCAACTTCGGAAGAACCACGGTAGAGCATCCAACATAAGTGTTGAGGTAAGGGATGCCCTTATATTCAAAATGTATATATGTGTTGAGGTAAGGAGTACATATAGTTATATAGGTATGTAATTATATTGTTTTTATGGAAAATATAATTAATGTTTGAATGAAACACAACTACAAAAAGATAAATGGCTAGTGAAAGAAACTTGCAAAAAGTAGGTAGCAAAAAAAGGTTGAGTTATCTCGAACATTCACCATTTGAAGCCTTCACTATACCTAAAGCCAAAAAGTACAAAATTAACATCTGATTCATACAAACAAATCAACAAAAATATAACCAAAAACTATTTATAAATAATCCAACATAAGGAAAGTGAGCTAGGAGAATGTTTTGAAAATTAACCTTGTTTTAAATTTTTCACAAAATACGAAAAAACTTTGTAATCACTTTCTTCTAATTTGTATGTATCATTCTTAGCATTGTATGATGATTTGCGATTGCTATAACGATTCAAGTTGTACAAAAGCATGATCAGTCAAATCATACTTATACACGCGATTGCCCCTTCATTCTACTATACCAACATAATTGAAGCTCTGATGCCTTCTAATCTATCCAAAAGGTCGATGTCATTGTAGTAATCAAACACCCTATTACCATCCTTCTTCCTTATTCTTTGAACCCTTCCAATGTACCACATTCTAGAAACACCTTGTTTTTGTATCGAGGAACACCTTTTCTTGCGGTACGTTGATGGAGGAATTGAGTTGTTTCCAAACAACACCCCACAATGCGATCCAATTCCAAAGCCAATTGAAACACCCTTTTGTAGAGTATTCCCATCTCGCCTAAAGTAGACCCCACTTCTCACTTTTGTCAACCTATCTTTGGATAATGTTGGATTTCCATTCAAGCTGACTAACCAAACATGCTTTGAACATATCCTTACCACATCGAATTCACCTTTGGTTTTATAGTTTTTCTTACATTTTCATCGGTGGAATCTAAAATTTCATCCAACTCGTGTCTCCACTCACTTTCCATTGTTGCAATTCACTTTCATTGTGTACCGTGAAGATGAAGATTGAAATATAGAGTTGGAAAATCTCGGTGGAGAATCATCAACTACTTCATCCACAATTTGAAATGTTGAATAATCTTTATCCTACAATCATGGTTTAACCCACGAGAACATTGAGTGTAATTTGGTTTCATTCAAAGGTTGATAAAATGTCTTGTGCATCCTTCAATCCATTCTTAGGGGCTTCTACAATTTTAGCGTACGTGGATATTGAATCATATTGCGACAATATGTCGGTATTTTGTATTGTTTCTTGGTGCAATTTATTCCAAATGTTTTCTTGCTTCTTATAGGATTTATTAAAATGAAGCCCTTGGGAATTTGATTATTCTTCAACAACTCTAATGCATAAGGGTTCCAACGGCATGAAGCAAGTCGGTGAAATCCTTGACCTCTCCATTCCAACCCATCCCATAACTTTGCTAAAGAAGTTCTCACATACATACGACCCGGTCAAGTGCAAAACACATGGCAAGTTAGAGTATTGATCTCGAAACAATCTCATCAACAAGCGCAAACAATAGAAATTCTCCATCTTGATACTTTCTAACAGTGAAATTTATGTTGACATTAGTATGAGATTGTTTTTGTACCAAAATAACCATAATGTGAAGAAATGATGAACTCGTGAAGCATTTCGCACTCTTTCGAGAGGCTCAAACTACGAGACATAAAGATGTCAATGTAGTCGGCAACAATCATTAGGTAAGTCTACGTAGCTAGTGTCCTCTCTAACTTTCCACTTGGTGTACTTCTCAACTCTTTCAGAACACCTGCGAACATGCCTTGAGAACGGTCGTTGTGCGGAACCCCAATTTTGTCGATCCATCCTCTCTATATCTTCACACTTAAGCTTGTGATCGTCCACTTTTTTAAAAAGTGTGATAAACCATTCGACATGGCAAAACTTATGTACTCATTTCCTAAAACCAATTCTCGTCGACCGCTAAACAAAGGATTCACTAGCTTTTTGCGGGTTGTGGATGTAATCTTGGTCATGCAATCCTGTTACATTGCAACCATTGTACAACCCGAGTTAGCCTCCACCCTTCCCAAGGAATTTGATACTAAAGAAGACACGATGTTGAAGAATAATCCTTCCAACATGATTCCATGTTTATTACGCTATCCCATCAGGAATGACCAACAATAGGTCCCAAATTGTTTTCTACGTGTTTCTTCCACATAGAATTCTACCTTTTCCCATTGTTGATAAACAAAATTTGCATTAATTTATTGCATGTTGGATGAACAACCACGACCAAATGAGGAAGTTTTTCATGTAAAGGTTTGCAATAACTGTATGCATAATGTCCAATAACATTGTTTTTAAAGGTGTTATAATCTACATGGTACGCATCTCCCTCTTATTTGTCACCGAAATGTGATTGGCATTGATGTTCTTCTTCCGAACCACAGAGAACCCCACCGATTGTATCACTTTTTGCTACCCACCTAACATATTTCCCAATTGTTTCATCTTCTGCCAAGGCATACGGGGAATTGGTCCATATATACCATGTTTGGCTTTATAAGAAGCATGAATTTTCAAGCTGCCTCAAAAATGTGTTCGTGCTCCCCTGGAATATATGTCGATGACTTTTTAACTTGCCTTAAAGTTGTAGATGATGAAGGACCATCCATATTCAAGCTAATAAAGTTATGTAATCTAGGACCTCCCCCACTTAACTTGATCATCTCATAAAGGGATTTTGTGGATGTACTATACTTTCTCCACCTTTTTCATGAATCAAGTTATAAAATATATCCTTGACAAATTCCCAAGCTGCATCTTTACCTTGTAATTTTTTCTTGCTTATGTGCCTCACAAACATCCTTACAAAACCCTAAAGACATCCTTCCTTTTTGCCGATTCAAACAACTTTTCCTTTAGAGATCTCATTCTAATAGAGAGTGTAGCAACCTTTGTCCTCTCCCACCAAAAGAGCTCGCATTGTTGATGCATAGTTTAGCATTTGTAACCCTTACTGACATTCTTGATTCATTTTGAGTCAAATAGTCCAATCATACAGCACTACGTATCTCTCGTTCACTTCTTTTATTGGTGCACCTTGATTCACGATATAATCGCATCACGAAGTCATTACATTACGGAACCAACTTACAAAATCTACATGTTAATGAATCAAAGGGGTCCACATTTCGGAGCCTACGCGGTAGATATGCCTATGTACCATCGATACGACATTCAATACCCTCATAACATAGCATGATCTTAGTATGCTTCTCTATGGCCCCATAATTTTCCACCCCTTTGATCATCCATTAGGACCTTTGTTTCAATCTCTCCCCATTTCTATCAATATAAGGATACCAATACCCCCAACATTGTAGTAACAAGGGAGACAATTGAGCTATAACAAGATGACAACATAATAAATAAATAAATAAATAATTAATTAGAAGTACGATAAATAAAATAATATACAAATTCATATTCAAGTTTAGTCTAAACTATTAATTAACCACTAATTAACACACACAGAGTAGGAGTTGCACTTGTAGAACCCCTATGTAATGCGGTGGTGATGATGGCACTAAGAACCTAGTCAAACTTTAGCCGGGACTTATCATTGGTAGGCTTCTTAGGTCTCCCAACTATTACCCTCCTCGGCCCAATCTCACGATGTGAAGCCTAATTTGTCGTAGTAGTAGTGTGCTTCTTTGATTTCATGTGTTCATTTAAAATGACAATATTACCACTTGTCGGAACCAAACAAAACCATTTATTGCATCGTGTACATTCAACTCTCCACTTTTTTCATGTCCTTATAGTACGCAAGTGTTGCTTCCACCACCTTGAACAAATTAGGCTCTTGTGTCTTGTTGAAATCATCTAGAAGTTTGATTGCTTGATCGATATGAAATCGATCTACAAACCACGTTGTTTGTTGTACTTTTACATGAAGGAATTTCACTACCACTTGGCATTGAAAGGCGTTGTTGATGGGACATTGTTTTCATATGATGGTTTTTGAAGTTGCGCATTGTTCGCGCTACCAAGGATACATCACATTCCACTAATCAATGCCACAAATTTCACAATGGATCTTTATTTTAGATTCTCCCTTTCTGAATATACTTTGAGAGTAAGTTTCTCATTGACAAACTCTTCCATTAAACTTTGCTTTTTTTCCCAAGATGCCAATACACGAATCAACAATTGTGGCTTCTTCCAACGACAAAGGCATATTTTCAACTCTTGGTTGTTTATGCATAGGTTCCTCCACATTCTCTTCAATGTTTTCAAAGATTGGTATTGCTTCCACTTGCATTTGAACACCTTGTTTCCACATCAAATGTGTCTAGTTTCCTCTTGATGCTAAAAGTGTTGTATAAACTTTCCATTTCTTCTCTTGCTTTGGATTTACGACTACTCCATCATGGATAAATCAAAAGGGTATTCAACGATTCCATCATCCACAATTTCATCACGGATTTCAGCAAATGTACAACCTTCTCGACACACGACAATGCCAATGACGAGTTCCTCTTCATCGATAGTAATTTTATAAGACAAGTCCATCTGTTTTTGCACATAAATAAATGAAAAAGTAAGTAAAATTCCCACGAAACATATTGGTTTCTCCAAAAAACATGAATAACTCTTACTATTGCGATGAAACACTTTGATTCAAAATGTACTATCGATGGATTCCTCAAATGGAACTAAAACCGAAATAAAACGATGCTAAAACGATTTGAGTTGATTTATTGGTCAAACATTGACAAACTTATAAGCAAGCTTAAGCTCTAAATCTTGCCCTCGATTTTGGACTTATTTACATCATTTTTTGTGTCTAAAGAAGTCAAAACCGGTATTCAAAACCAAACCATCATAGCTTTTACTGTTCGTTGGTATGAAATGGATTCTAAAGTTTTGAATTCTTCGAGACTACTAACTCATCTGGGTCTTGGTTCTTAGTTTCCCAATTCTGATTTTTCTTTGATATATAAAGAAATTCTTCGTATTTTCTTGATTGAGAATAAAAGAAATAGAAAGGCAAAATACAAAGATTAAGTGCTCATTTATGCATGCGGTGACCTGATGTAAATTGTTAAGTTGGTCATTTTACATTCCTTGATAATCCTTGATAATTAGAAGGTTTTGGAATGGCTTGTGGACTTGGGACACCTTTACCAAACATATTCGCCCTTTGAAACTCATATCATTTAGATAGGGTAGAGATAACGAGTGATTTCCAAAGCCAGCAATATTTCAGCAAATATCACCGATTGAACGAACACCACGTTTAAAACAAGGCCCGAGTTTGAAAGGGCTACTAATAAAATCAAATAATAGCGACATACATCTTATGCCGTAAAAATCCGGTCAATCAATGCATAATCATTTCTCATTCCTTGAGATCATCTAGAATATGGAACACGATACATAGATTGCGGACACTGCAAAGGATTCCTATGTTTGAGAAACAATGTAATGAGGCATTCCAATTATAAATAGATTTTGAACATATGCATGTGATTCTCAAATTTTTGTTGCGATACTTTTGCTTAGAAATACCCCTTTTGAAATTAAGGCCGGTTTACAAAGCCCTAATTACGGAGATTAGGGCACAGGTCCTATCAAGGATAGAAAGATACTCGAAAGAGCATTTTAGCTCTGTTTCAAGAGACTGAATGAGTAAGGGAAAGAACCCTCTCAAGGCCAGCACTCTCTGGCAAGTATTTTGCTTCTCCATCGACTCTAATCTACGATTATAAGATGCAGACCTATCCAGAATCGAGGTCATAAATAAGTACATTTCTATGGAGTGAAAGGATAATCAAACCTTCAAGCAAGGCGCATTCTATGGTATAGGAGCAAGGATTAAAAAGCCTCTGAAATATCTCCAAATCTGCGAAATTATGCATATCCACAATTACATTACAAATTGTTTTGGGCATTAGAAGGTGTCCAAATGCCTATCTAGAATCCCTTGAAAGAGACAAATCATCTATGGTATGGTTACTGTGCATTTGTATGCCCTAGAAGAAGTGTCAAATACTCTTTATGCATTTGATTCAACCTAGTAACTAAGTGTCTTGATGATAAACGAGAACTAAATAACAATACTAATGCTCCAAAGTTAACTCACAAGAAAGTGTCAAGAATTGCCAAGAAATCAAGTAATAAATTCTATATCTGTTTTGCCTTAGATTTCTCAACATGATATCAGAGGTAAGGCTTTGGACAATGGGCAGAAAGAAAATCGGTTTGGCATTACTATACCTCAAGAAAGATCGAGTTCCCTAGACCGAAATTGTGGAAGCAAGAAGTAGAAATTCTGGGCAGTTTTACAAAGCCCTAATTACAAAGATTAGGCTGCAGGTCCTATCAAGGATAGAAAAGGTACTGAAAGAGCATTTTAGCTTTGTTTCAAGAGACTGAATGAATAAGGGAAGAACCCTCTCAAGACCGCACTCTCTGGCAAGTATTTTTGCTTCTCCATCAGCTCTAATCTCTGATTATAAGCTGCAGACCTATCCACTGGAGATCAAGGTCATAAATAAGTCCATTTCTATGGAGCGAAAGGCTAATCAATCCCATCAAAGCAAGCTGCATTCTATGGTATAGGAGCAAAGTTCAAAAAGTCTACAAATATCTCACATACCAGTTGAAGCAATCACAGCTGAAAACTCAGAATCGTGTTTACTTCCCTAACCCCGCTCCTCCAGTCCAAGCCAATCGAACCAAAACTCCAACCAAAGCTCAAAATCAGATTTTCCTATTCTCTCGTGCTCCTCTGCGCTCTGTCTTCCCACCTTGCTCTGCTCCAAATGCACCTTCATAGACCAAATAGACAAAAGCAGCAGGCTATCGACTGTGGTAAGGCTATTGACTTCAAAAGCTGGTGAGGCACGCTTCCCTGAATGAATGAATCTATCAATGCGTGCATCCGGCTCCATCCACGACAGCTAACTGGCACCCCATCCTTTGTATGATAATGAAATGCATCTATTACACAATCTCCAAGAAGCTTATAGATCTCCAAGCGTATAGAGATGAAAGTGTAGATGCCGAGTAAAAGGTGGACAGTACCTCAGACTAAAAGGGAAGGTGAGTTGTGCTCCAAATGCACCAATCGAACCAAAACCTTGCTCTGCTCCAAATGCACCAGTCGAACCAAAAATCACATTTTCAAACCAAAAATCGCATTTTCCCCCTCGCGGTCTTTGCCTTCTCGCCTTTCCATGACTTTCCTAACTCCGCTTGGCCATAAAAATTTAAAAAAAATACCTCAAAATATAAATATTTTATATAATAAATAAAAAAACCCCTCCCCTCTAGTTATAAAGGCAATATAATGTTTTTTGATTTTTTGATTTTTTTTACCCCAATATGAACGCACGTGATATAATATTGGTTTGTGAGTGACACCCCCGTGGTTGTCTCGAACCTTGCTGGTCTATCCTCATGCTAGTGGCATGTCTAATTGATTTGGTGGTCGACCCACTTGACAAACTTAGAACCTATTTTCAATGCTGGCTTGTCTGCCCTTCCTTCTCCTGCCATGACTATTCTGGGTCGGTAGTTGTGCTAACTGATTACAATCTCATTGTGACTAGTCTATCTTGTCTCAATGACGGTCAATTATTTTTCTTCTTATTTCCCTGGTTGAATTTCAACTTCACGCGAGCTTTTTCATATGTCGGTCTAGTATTCCTTGGCCAGCGATTGCAATCTGCGACCACCCAAGCTATCGAGCTGACACCTTTGATGTATCCGCCTTCTACTCCGACCACCTTTGTTTCTGGTTGTCGAGCCTTTCCACCATTGTCTCCTTGCTCCCAATGTGCTATTGGCTAGGTGCAGTTGCGTGATGGCAACTTCCCACTAACTTTCCACCACTGTGTGCTACGTTTACCTATCATGTCTAGCTACTGGTTGGGCAGTTGTCGACCACTAGTTGTTAATCCTTCCCCCACGTTGTTTTGGTGGATGTGGCCCAACATCCTTGTAAACAACCAACACACAAAAATATTATCTAACTTTTCTTTTAAATCATCCCAAAGATTGGCCCCAATCATTTAAAAATACTATCCTGAGTAGAAATTAATAAACTAAAACCTGTAATTTTGAAACGGTGTTCATTGATTCTCGTCTGACGAAAGCGTGACTAACGGTGGTACCTTACCGCTGACCGGATGGGGAATGCAAATAATGCGTCCAGAACGGATGGCTGAAAATTTTTACGGCGACCTTCAACTTCACCCTGGATAAATGACATATTACATTAACAGTTCACGAAACGGAAATCTTGAACACATACATGTCTTCCTAGGCGGAGGGCAGGGAATAGGCTTCATGGCGGCACCGCCTTTTGGTGAAATAGGAAGGACTGCAGGTCGAGCCTGCGACGCGGATCTGTCAAGGCCGAAATTGGCCGAAATTGATAGAGGAGGAAGAGGCGGTGGAAGCAGAAGAATAAGAAGAGGCACGGGTAGGAGAGAGCGTTAAGGTGAGAGCAGAGGAGGATGAAGGCGAATTGAAATGGCTTGTGGGAGAGTTGGATCTGTGAACGTCAAAGGTAAGGGGTCGCACAGGGGCGCTGCTAAAAATGGCGTGTGGGAGAGTTGGATCTGTGAACGTCAAAGGTAAGGGGTCGCATAGGGGCGCTGCTAAATCTGTTTCTTGCCTCCATTTCTTTTCTCAAGGAAGGTTTGCTAGGGAGCGATGTAAACCGAAGAGACCTCAGGCCCTTCATTTATACAATTAAATTTGTCCTGCTTTGTCGGTCACTCCTCCCTTTTACCCGACCTCCTCAACTCGGGGCAACCCATGGGTTAAGTTAATCCACGGTCTTGCTCTGGCCGATCGCAGATTTGATTTTGACAAATAAAACATTGAATAGAGGGAAAGTGTGCGCCTGTTCGTACAAGCCGCCTACAGTTGGGACCCATTCCCACTTTCTCCTCTTCAACCATTCCTTGAAATTGCAGAAGCATGAAGGACCATCTCGTTAAGATGTTTCACGACGCTTCTCTCGCAACTTCAATCACTAGCGATTTCGTAACATGGAATAATAAAAATTGGCACTTAATTATTGCAGGGCTCCACCATTCACCAACTGGGTATAATTTTTGGAATATACTGTTTTTGGAATTCCAACTCTAGACTTCGAATCATTCCGATGAGACTTTGTATCGTTACATTGCGTGTCAGTTACGATTATTAAACCTTCAACTTTATTTCTTGACCCTGGAATAATTTTTTTTTTTTTCATCATGTGGGGTTTTGTTATGAATTGTCTGACTGATTTTCAGATTTAATTTGGTTAATAAATGCTTAATTTTGATTTTATATGTATATAGATTTGACCGTATAGATATATGTATGGTTAAATATATGTATAGGAAGTGCAAGATGTGAAAAACTTTAACTTCTTCAAAATCTTCCTTTTCCTCTTAGTTCTATCTTAACATATGGAAAGACAAATGAAACAATAATTACGTTAAACACTTTTTTCTTTTCTTTTATTACTATTACTATGTAGGTATAACTTTGATATTTTTTTTGTCTTCATATTAGTATATCATTTATTTAGTGATAGTTTGGTTAGTTATAGTTTTTAAATTCACATCTGTGAATATTTTAACAATACACCTCAATACTATTTATTTTATACTTTTTAGGTCAAAATAAATGATCTTAATGTCCATATTAAATAAATTAATTTTATATCAATTTTATATAGATAGAAAAATAAAGTAAATGAAAATAAAAACAAAATATAATATTTGCATTTTCAAAATAGAGAAACCTATAATTTCTTCACTATTTAAACATATTTTAAAATAATATATTTTAAAATAACCTTTAAATGAAAATTTGGAATATTCATGTTAACTAATCTATTTCAAAGAAATATACTTTACAAATAAGGAAGAATAGTATTTAAAACTATTAATAGCAAAAAAGAACATTTTAATGTTAACAATAATATGAGTTGACACATAACATGCATACATAGAGAGAGCCCATAGATCTATCTTAACCTTGTATCTATAAAGTTTTAAGTGTGATAATTATCTATAATCTTTAAGTTAAAATAGATGCATGTTAATTACGCGATTGTAGCTGTTATTTATGCCACTGCTAAAACTCGGATGGTAGCAATGTCTATCATTACTCGTGTTAGACGATTGAAACAATGTGTACCTTAGGATTAAATAGTGTTATAGAATACGGTTACAGAAAAGAATTGATAAAATCGTGCCCTTCGACTCCTCAGCAATGTTACAGGCCTTGCCATTCTGTATGACATTAGGAGGATGCTCCCCTATTATACCTCAGAGGATGGCACCGATTTCCTGTACGAATTCCTCAATCAGACTGCCATGAAACAAGCGTTGACGGTAGATGTGAATACCGAATGGGAGGAATGCAGCTAGACAGTGGAAGATAAAATGGGTGAAGATGTGATGAAGAGCAGTAAGTGGATGGTCGAAATCCTGGTGCGGCGGAGGCCAAATTTTCATTGTGATAGGATTAAATTAAAGCTCTGTTCAGCAAGCCCTGTTTGCCCTTCCACGCTTTCTCAGTTTGATCGAAAAATTCATTGCAATATCTCCCCGAATTTTGAAGATTGTGACTGATTCAGTGCAATATCTTCCCCAATTTTTAAGATTTGTCTAGGTTTAATCATCAAAATCAAAACAGGTCATGAGTTTGATGGATTTGAAGGAGGACCCAGAAAAGGGAGCTGTGGGGTTTGTGGGCAAGTCATTTTGGTGCAACAACTCGCTTTCCTCTTCGCATTAGGTCATGCCTGGGTGGGCAGAACCCATACAATAACAAATGGTAAGTGTTATGTCCGTCTCTGATTGTCAAATATGAGAAGAATCAACAATCTCTGATTGGCAACATTCCATAAATCTTAGAGGACGAATAGTTTGCCGTTGCTCCTAGCGAAGGAAAACCTATTGGCTGTTGCTCCTATTGGCTTCTGTTCTTAACGAAAATGACAGCTGCTCCTAAAGAAATAGTTTGGTTGTTGCTCCTATTGGACTACTGCTCCTATTGGACTATTGGTTGTTGCTCCTATTGGACTGCTGCTGCTAAAGAAACAGTTTGGCGAAGATGTCGATGATGCAGTTTGGCACGAAGATATTGTACAAAGAATTATTGTTCAAGAAAAGACTGTTCAAAACTGATGTGAGTACTAATTGCAGACTGGCTATTCCCAAAAAGGTTGCTGAGGAATATATTCTCAAATACTTCACACATGATCAGTTGATACAAGTGAAAAATGAGGGTATGCTCTTCCCTATCATTAATTTGGACAAAGGAATAGAACAAAAGTTAGTGTAAAAACAACAAGCCACTACGAAGACTTATGTGCTTTTAGGTGGATGGATGGATTTTGTGAGGCTGCTACCATGTTTTAGCTACTTAACATATTAGCTCGAATTGGATTTCTGCTACAGCCTTAGAAATGGTTGTGCTTCTGAGTGTAAGTATAATTTTCATAGACTATCAGTGTTTTGCAATTAGAAGGTTCAGATTGTCATTCAGACTTGAGATGGCATTCTGGATATAGATTTGGTTTATTAGGATTAAGTTATTCATTATCTTGTATCAGTAAAAAATATTAAGGTAAAAATGTGGGGTTTTATTGTTTATTATTTTTTGAACAGGGAGCATTTGTAAAAATCAAACATATAGTAAATTGGTGAGATCAAGAGGAGGCAAGCAAACGTTGGAAAGAAGCACACATGATGGCTCTCATGAAGAGGCAACACATTAGAGTATTTATTTATTTGCTAGCTTTGGGACAATGTTGAAATAAATTCAAAAAGAGATCTCGCTCCTCAAAATCACCAATACCCAAAGGCCTCAGACTTCGCTTACCCCCGCGCCATAGTCATTCTTATATAAAATCAATTTGACTTACTTTGTGAACTCAATATTTACATATATCGATCTCAATTTGATTTATAGTTTCAGTAGATGTAGGCATTCATGGTCTCTACATGTTTATATGTAAGGACCAACTAAAGGAGTATAAGGCTTGTAGATGGGTGCGCTAAAGGGAAAACAATAATATTTAATAGTTAATCAAAGGACTTAAGATTGGATCCCGTAGATCACTTATAAGTTATCATCATCACAAGGCCGAATCCCACCAAAACCTAGAATAAGATTTTTCCTGTGAAAAGTCCAACATATGGAAGCAAATTTCGTTTCAGAATTAGCTTGATTTATTTTGACCGTGATGTAAGAAGAGTCTTAATTTTGATCTTGATTCAAAACTAAGTCTCTAAATAACCATATATACACAGAAGGAAGACCTTTTTTCATTCCTTTAGTTATTTTATAAAACGAGAGTATTTAGACTGAAAAATTATTAGCCTGTGTTAACAACAATGCTATTGTACAGTTGAAGTCCTTGATAAACAACTGAGCATCTTTCTTCCATTTGCTGACAGGCAACTAAGATGGTTACAATAATGCTTTCCAAAGGATATACCTTAGGAAAGGATACATTGAGCAAAGCCAAAGAGTTAGATGAGAAGTATCAAGTCATGGACACTGCTGCAGCAAAGGTGGCAGATTTTGGCAAGTTCTTCGGGGAGTTTTTGGTTTCTGCAGGAACAGCAGTTGTCAACAACAGTTATTTTGCAACAGGAGCACTGATGGTTGCTGGGGCTCTTGACAGGGTAGCCAAAACTGCTGCTAATTTTGGTAATAGGAAAAACGTAGCAAAGAAATAGTTCTAAAATGTCGTTACTCCCAATGTTTATTTGTCTCATAGTTAACAACAAAATGGTGCAACTTTAGTGTTACAGACACGTGAGTGAGCTACAGCTCACAATTTTGAGAATATTTAAAAGTTGCTACCATGATCGTTTCAGTTAGATGAATGTGGTATATCGTGGAATAAACCATATTAAAACTAATATGCCGTGAATGGTCATAATGCAGCAGAACGGGTTTCGAAATTAGAGCTGTATCTTCAGAATGTAAATGCTTTAACAAGATATGTTACCATGAGACTTTTTATGCATTAAATGTTTGAGCTTTTGGGTGATTTTTCATCATGCATGCAATATTGGGTTCTTATTTTTCATGATTGGTATGAGAGCTGGAATCCTTGTTGTTCATGGTGGTTTGAGGGAGAATTTGTTATTTGTTATATTTATGTGTTTATTTTGAAATGAGGTGTTTAGCAACGACGAAGTCCTTGATAAACAACTGAGCATCTTTCTTCCATTTGCTGACAGGCAGCTAAGATGGTTACAACAATGCTTTCCAAAGGATATACCTTAGGAAAGGATACATTGAGCAAAGCCAAAGAGTTAGATGAGAAGTATCAATTCATGGACACTGTTGCAGCAAAGGTGGCAGATTTTGGCAAGTTCTTTGGGGAGATTTTGGTTTCTGCAGGAACAATAGCTGTCAACAGCAGTTATTTTGCAACAGGAGCACTGATGGTTGCTGGGGCTCTTGACAGGGCAGCCAGAGCTGCCGCTGATTTTGGTAATAGGAAAAACGCAGTAAAGAAATAGTTCTAAAATGCTGTTACTCCCAATGTTTATTTGTCTCATAGTTAACAAAAAAATGGTGCAACTTTAGTGTTACAGACATGTGAGTGAGCTACAGCTTACAATTTTGAGAATATTTAAAAAAATTTACCATGACTGTGCTCTGGTTAGAAAGTGTGAATGTGGCATACTGTGGAATATGTCAGAGCTAAACTAATATGCCAGGAATGGTTGGCAATGGTTTAAAGAATCTAAGCTGGAATTAGATTCAGGGCTCTCTTTGTATTGTAAATGTGTTTTTGGCATGTAAGGATATGTTGCATTTATGAGACTTTTTATGCATTAAATCTCGTTAATCCACCCTACAAGATACAGTCTACGGTCTCATACACCACTTCATTGTTCTTCAGGTGGGGTAGATTTTAATCTATAATCATTCATATAAAGTGCACAGTCAACCAATACCCATCGATACGATCTTGTCCTAGAAGCCAGAACATCGTCTTCTTGAGTTTTGGACAGAAAAAGTCATGATTATAAGCTACGCCTTTACAGGCATCTATTTATAATCTACAAAACCATAAACTCACTGTAGGTGTTAATCCATCAGATTCATGACATAACACACTCATCATTCATGACTTAATGCTCAATTTACATATATAATATAACGGTTCATTCTTCACCCAATCAAAACTTAATTCTATAACCTTTCTTAGCAATATGTTCAATCAGCATTCACCTGAAAAAAGCTCAACCAATAAAAAGAATATTTGCTCTATCGTGTAATATTTCGACTGTAGTATAAAAGCATTTTTATTCTTCGAACCAAAAAAAAAGAGCGGCCCGTTAGTCCATAGCTGTGTACCCTGCAGAGAGGGCATGTCCTACTCACATGTAATAGTGCGCATTTTAACTTGGCATTGGGACAGATTACTATTCCACACACGCATTCACAGTACCATATTCAGTTATATACTTCAATACACAGCTCCATTTAGAGAGAGAATCCCACTTACATTATTGAATCATTTCCCGCAGTAGCGAAAGACAGAAAACCCAATAGTTTATTGTTGCAAACTATCATGTCATACTATATTATACTATATTTTTTTCACTGAGACCAACACAGGTACAATTATTAGATGATCAAAGCCCCAATAAATATATCATAATTGCATCAGTCAAAAATGCCTTTATAACATTGGGATAATTCAAATTTTTCAGCCAACTAAATAAGATAAATATTCAGTCCAACTAACACTATCGTATGGGTTGTCCAATTTGACAGAAAATAGTGAAACAGATACAGTATTGAGATGAATAATAACTCATAATTTAATCGTTTATGCTTAACATAACTTAGCTGGCATATCCCATACAAATACAATTACCCAACGAGCGAGAGACCAAAGGAGAGTCACTCTGTATCAGAAAACTACTTGAAACTGGGGAGCCTCAGGATCCCCTGTTGGGAGGATTTCCCATCGACAGGGCTCAATATCATCTTCTGACTTGGCAGCTAACCCGAATTCAAAGACAGATGTTTCTGTTGGCCTTGGCACCTCCATGGCAGTGCCATTGTACGAATCCGTGGCTTGTTTGGCAGATGGTGTGGTTGAAGCAGTTGACAGCGAAGGAGGCTTTTTGGGTTTTTCTTCGGCTGCCTTCTTGCTGCTCCTCCAGAATAGCAAACCCATATTGTTCTTCTAAGCTCAGGAATCTGTGGATGCAGGGCCCAAATGAGATGGTCGTTTAACTTCAGGACAAATAAGTTTTGGGTGATTTTTCAGCATGCATGCAATATTGGGCTCTTATTTTTCATTATTGGTATGAGAGCTGGAATCCTTGTTGTTCATGATGGTTTGAGGGAGAATTTGTTATTTGTTATATTTATGTGTTTATTTTGAAATGAAGTGTTTAAAATTTTCATACACTATCAGTGTTTATTTTGAAATGAAGTGTTTAGCAACGGCTATGCTTCTGACTGTAAGTATGATTTTCATAGACTATCAGTGTTTTGCAATTAGAAGGTTCAGATTGTCATTCGACTTGAGATGGCATCCTGGATATAGATTTGGTTTATTAGGATTAAGCTATTCATTATCTTGTATTAGTCAAAAATATTAAGGTAAAAATGTGGGGTTATATTGTTTATTATTTTTTGAACAGGGAGCAACAATCCAAAATCAGCAAGTATGTATAGTACCATGGGGATGATCAGAGGAGGCAGTTAATCGTTGGAAAAAGCACATGATGGAATTTCATGAAGAGGGCAATACATTAGGAGTATTTTCAGTTATTTATTTTCCTCGCTTTTTAAATTTTTTTACGTTTTGGGACAATGTTGAAATAAATTCAAAAAGAGATCTGCTCCTCAAAATCACACTAATACTGCACTTAGACTTTGCTTACCTTGCCATAGTCATTCATATATAAAATTAATTTGATCAGCTTGGTGAACCTCAATATTTTACATATCAGATCCTTCAATTTTGATTTTGAGGGTTTTGATAGATGAGTGGCATTCATGGTCTCTATATATGTTTACATGTCTGATCCTTCAATTTTTTTAAGGCTTTGGTAGATGGGTGCTACTCATGGGCAAATTTCAGTGGTTTTATTTTTATTGAATAGATCAAAAGGATCAAGATTGGATCCTGTAGATTTCCTCAAAGGTTATTTACTCAACACCCATGTGCTGAACCCTCGAACAAAAACCTGGAATAAGATTTTCCCTGTGAAAAGTCCAACATATGGAAGCAAATTTCGTTTCAGAATTAGCTTGATTTATTTTGACTGTGATGTAAGAAGAGTCGTAATTTTGATCTTGATTCAAAACTGAGTCTCTAAATAACCATATATACACAGAAGGAAGACCTTTATTTTCAATACAAAAAACACTGCTTGTTTAAAGTTTGTTACTGGTACATTATATAAAACACAGAGAAGGAAGACCTTACTCTTGAAATTGATAGCTGTTTAATTATTTTACATTTTGGTTGAAATTGTGGGTTTTTTTGGTTAGAATTGTGGGTAAGATTGTGATTTTAATTATTTAAAATATATTCTTGACTACATAAATGGACTCGGCACTTGAAAAACTTCCGGAGCATCTAGATTGTACTTGAGTTGTAATTTTAGCAAAGATGTAATTCTAATAAACATAGATTTGAAAAAGAAAAAATTATGCCCAGAAAAACTCCAAAACTCAGAAGAGTTTGACTAAGAATTAAAATTCTACTCATTCCTTTAGTTATTTTATAAAACCAGAGTATTTGGACTGAAAAATTATTAGCATGTGTTAACAACAATGCTATTGGACAGTTGAAGTCCTTGATAAACAACTGAGCATCTTTCTTCCATTTGCTGACAGGCAGCTAAGATGGTTACAACAATGCTTTCCAAAGGATATACCTTAGGAAAGGATACATTGAGCAAAGCCAAAGAGTTAGATGAGAAGTATCAAGTCATGGACACTGCTGCAGCAAAGGTGGCAGATTTTGGCAAGTTCTTCGGGGAGATTTTGGTTTCTGCAAGAACAGTAGCTGTCAACAACAGTTATTTTGCAACAGGAGCACTGATGGTTGCTGGGGCTCTTGACAGGGCAGCCAGAGCTGCCGCTGATTTTGGTAATAGGAAAAACGCAGTAAAGAAATAGTTCTAAAATGCTGTTATTCCTAATGTTTATTTGTCTCATAGTTAACAACAAAATGGTGCAACTTTAGTGTTACAGACACGTGAGTGAGCTACAGTGTACAATGTTGAGAATATTTAAAAGTTGCTACCATGACTGTGCTCTGGTGAGAAAGTGTGAATGTGGCATACTGTGGAATATGTCAAAGCTAAACTAATATGCCAGGAATGGTTGGCAATGGTTTAAAGAATCTAAGCTAGAATTAGAGTTAGGGCTCTCTTTGTACTGTAAATGTGTTTTTGGCAGGTAAGGATATGTTGCATTTATGAGACTTTTTATGCATTAAATGTTTGAGCTTTTGGGTGATTTTTCATCATGCATGCAATATTGGGCTCTTATTTTTCATGATTGGTATGAGAGGTGGAATCTTTGTTGTTCATGATGATTTGAGGGAGAATTTGTTATTTGTTATATTTATGTGTTTATTTTCAAATGAAGTGTTTAAATTTTTTTTTATTTTTAATCAAATTTATTTTTTACTGTAATTTTACATTTATGAATTTGTTAAAGTTAAAAAAAATTTCATGAGTGGAAAGTTTGTGTAATATAATTTACTACAACATGAAAATATGGATGTATTTGTGCAATTTGAAAATAGTAATAAATATAATTCTCTGTAATTCAATTCAATTTATCAGTATATTGTTCGTTGTTCAATTGTCAATATTTAGGCTTCTAATATGTTCAAAAAGTAGATCTTCCCACTTGGCAGTTTATACCCAACACTACATTTGCTATCCTTTACAACCCTTATAATTCTATTGTCACTTCTCTTTAACCTGTCTTATAGGCCTCTAGCCTAGATAAACAAGGGCTTGGGCTTTTCCAGAAGTAAACAAGGAAAAAAACACATAAAAATACAAGAGAATATCCACCTTAAATCACCTCTTGTAGACCTTCCTTAACAACTTAGCATCCAACAAAACTCAACCTCCACTTCCAACATAACTTAAACTTACTATTCCAAAATAAAAAACCAATTATACTAATATTTTATGTGCTTTATAGCGTTTCCTTTGCAACATATGGTGCAATTGCTAGTTTATTTTTATTGCACATTTGTAATATAAAATGGTTATTGGGATACCACTAATAGAAACTAAAAATATTTTAGCATTAGTAACAAGAGTTTGTATGTAAAAATTTGGTGAAATATAATTACACCGTACTTTCCTAGTTGCCGATGTGTCCATGTATGAGTCATTAGTCAACATGTGTCCAGTGTATGAGTCATTAGGATCAAAGAAAATGTGACGATTGAAATGTTTTAGGCCATTAGATCCATTAAATATATATATATATATATATATATATATATATATATATATATATATATATATATATTATAATGTTAGTTTTTTTTTTCTTTTTAATAAGTTAGATTGATTATTTTGACTATGTCAAATTACACAAAAAATGAAAATAAAAGTAAATTAAATAAAAATGTTGGCATAATGTAATGAACATTTTAACTAGGCCAAAATCCAATAAAAAACAAAAACAATAAAATAAAATAAAATAATAATAAACTAAAAAACAGCCCATGGTATTGACCTTATTTGAAAACAACTTCCCTAGTTGCCAATGTGTCCATGTCTAAGCCATTGAATCAATTTTAGGCCACATCCACAAGTAAATAGTTTTATATTTTTTCTTATAATGTTATTTTTTTTCTCTTTTTAATAAGTTAGATTGATATTAGGTGTATAAGAGAAATGTTGTAATGTCATGTTTAACATTTTGACTATGTCAAATTACACAAAAATAAAAATAAAAGTAAATTAAATAAAAAGATTGACATAATGTAATGAACATTTTAACTAGGTCAAAATACAAGAAAAAACAGAAATAATAAAATAAAATAATAATAAACTATAAAAACAGCCCATGGTATTGACTCATGGTATTCATGTGGAATATAGTTTATTAAATTATTTCACAGGACATGATTTATCTTGAGAAATAATGATGAATGTTCATAATTCTCATTTATTAAATAATACTAAATTTACCTTTAATTACTTAATTGTAATAGTTTGTAACTACATACATACTCTTTCCGATTTTTTTTTGTTAATTTCTTCTATAAAAAAAAACTATATACATATTTTTAATTACCTATAGCTAAAAAATATTACATGTTTTGTACTTTATAATCATAATCAAATGTCATATTATATGATGTCAAAATTAGTAAACTTTTTATTCTGAAATTTTAAACAAAGTTTTTTACTACATAATTTTAGCTTTTATAATTTTTTTATTTTTCAATTCAAACAAAAATTTCAAAAGAAAAAACTCACTCAGTCCTTACTGTATATTATAGTTTTACAAAATTGGCACTATGTGATTAGCAATAGAGTAAGTTGACATAACCCTAAGGGGTTATTTTACAAGTTTTATCATAACCTTTCCCTTCATCCAATATATATTGTAGAGTCTTTTGAATAGAGAGTGTATTCTTCTTTCTCTTCTTATTCTAGCTTGCACCTTGACATAGAGAGAGTGTATTCTTCTCTCTCTTCTTATTCTAGCTTGCAACTTGACATTCCTCGTCCCTCCACAAATTTAAGCACGTGGTAGTTGTTTCATATAGGAACATTTGGATATGATAATAAAAATGTGATACTCAATTGTAATTTTCTCTACAAACGTGATGGCAAGTGTGCTCTAAATGTTGACACTTTCATGGTTAATGTAGTATAAGCTACATGCAAATTTACAGTCTTGTATACAAGATTAAGAAAGCTATGCGCAATATCCAACACCATAGAGCAAGACGTGTTCACCAATTCAACAGTTGCTTCCAAATCTCTCTCAGTGCTAGAGTTGTTTTCTCAGTAAAATTGTTTTTACTGCTCTTCAAGTGATGAAATCCATCATTGTTTCATATAGGAGCATTTAGTTCTTATAAGAAATTTGCCTATCCCCAATATCCAACACCATAGAGCAAGACATGTTCACCAATTCAACAATTGCTTCCAAATGTCTCTCAGTGCTAGAGTTGTTTTCTCAGTAAAATTGTTTTTACTTCTGTTGAAGTGATGAAAGGCATCATTATTTCATATAGGAGCATTTAGTTCTCATAAGAAAATTGTGATACTGTCTATTATAGCTTCTTTTTATTTCTTTAATGATTCAATTAAGATTAAAATTTGTATGTTTTCATGAGGAGATTTTTTATTTTTCATGTCAATTACCTTTTATAAATCTAGGAAGTTCTTAATATTGCCCTTTTTTTTTAATAAATTGAACTCAATTATATATTTAAAAATATGATTAGGTAAGAGAATTTTAGGATTATAATTTTTTTTTTCCAAGTTGACAATGTGAATGTTTATTTACTTAAAGTTGGATCCCATGTTCAATACCTCCCCATGGGGTTTGAAGATAATAGGTAATGGAAATAAGTTCTATATATTATAGTGTTTGAAGATAATAGGCAATGGAAATTCAATGACATATAAAACAAATAATTTATACATCAAAAAATCAGTTCTATATATTATAGTAGTTCTAGCTTGAGCAATCTTTCAATTTGGCATTTAATTATTTATTAATAAAGTTGTTTTACTTAGTAGGGAGTACAATAATTTTGTAATCAAATAATAGGAGAAAACATATTCACAATATAATTTATTTGTATAAATAGATGTGTGTAAAATAGTTTAATAACAAACTAGATTCGTAATTATAAAATATAAAACTATAACTTAAAATTGTGAAATTACTTTGTATTTTTTGTTTCTTATGTATATAGAGAAATAATAAACCAAGTTTGGAGTTAAGAAAATAAACCATAACATAAAGAACAATATCTCCTTCAAAAAATGTCTCCATATTAAAATGACATTCACTTTCTTTTTTGACAAGCATGAAATTAACACTCACATATATAGATGAACTTGGAGTAAACTCTATTTTAAAAAATCTCTTTATTTACATCTATGTTAGATAGCTTGTACTTGAATGTATTTAAAATATCTTATTTGAGTTACATGGTCATTTCATGCTTGTTTCATAGGATTATTAATCACCAAAGGATTTTCACCCCCAATTTCCTATTTCAATATCTATAACAAAATTTTCTAGTTGATAAATCTTATCATCAATATCTTTGAAACTTACACGACTTGCTTCTATGAAAGCAAAAATTGCTTTTCATTCTTTCACAATAGCTCCTTCGGCTACTCTTTCCTATGTTATTGCCTTACAACTTTTATTTTGCAACATGTGGTGCAATTGCTAGTGTAGCTTTACATGGATTCAATATTAGAAAGATTCAATCAAACATTCTTAGAGTTCCTTTATATTAGAATCTTGATATAGTAAAAAGTTGGCTAACCTTTCCTTTTGATTTCTTTCAATAAAAATATAATAATAAATTAACTTTTTCTATCCCCACCTCCATAAAAATAGTAATATAAAAAATGATCACTCAACTTTTCGTTAGAAAAATAAATTCTTCATTAATATTTGTAAATATTGACCGTTATTATTTGATATTGGCATCACTTTGCTTTTAGCCAATCTCATATTAAACTATCTAAATCTTCATTAATATTTTTAAATATTATAAACCGTTATTATTTAGTGGTAACATCACTATGGTTTTACCCAACCTCATATTAAGTTATCTAAATTTAAATAAAAAAATATTAAAAAAATATTTTATTAAAATAAATATACAAAAATCATAAAAATAATGTTGAACACCCTAAACTTAAATGTTTACACAAAAATTAAAATGGTTAAATAGCTCTTTATAATTAGCTGCTTATGACTCTTAAGAATTAGGGGTAATTTCTTATCCTATTTGTCTTACACATTCAAAATTCAAATAATCTAAATATCTTTTCTGAGCCAATTAACCATAACAATAAAAAAAAGGGCATTATTTTTTTTTTAATGATGATATAGAACTTGGCCGTTTTAAATACATGTGTAAGTATTATTAGTTGGAATATATAAAAAAAATATTAAAGTTTATTCAATATAATATTGCAAGTATGATGAGATAAACAATTTTAAATGGTTCAACACTCCATTTGCAAGCATGTCCATTCCATATGAAAATCGTTTTTTATCCATTGTGTTGTTGCTGGAGCACTTGGGATGGAAGCACAGTGAAATTAATCACCCAATGTCATGCCTGTATATCCTACTAATGAGAATATATATACATTAGTCACCTCTTTTGAATAGAAAGAATAAAAATTCCAATACAACTCAAAATATACAGTGGAAATATAGGGGAAAACAATCACATGCAACACCAATGTTAGTAGATAGTTCCACAATGACATACATGTAATATGAGACATTAACTTTGAATTTAAGGAAAAGCCTGCTTACCAATCATTTATTTCACTAACATAAATGGAAAAATGGAATGCCATACATGTGACATGAGACATTAACCTTGAAGGTAAGGAAAAGGCAAGTTACCAATCATTTCTTTCACTAAGAAAAATGAAGAATTTGCATGTTGAGTGGGAGTATCGGATGTGGGTAATTAATTAATAAGCAAAGAATTAATTTCAATACTTTAAAATTGAAATTCGAACTATATTTTTTCCATTAGAGTATTGCATATAAATAAATCAATAATGACCGCTCACAATTCGTTAAAGTATTTTTTTTGTTTTGTTTTTTTTACAATACATCTAGCTTTATTAACAAAAGCACCAATGAACTATTATTACAAGCACCAATAAACTATTATTACATTTAATATAAAGACCATGCTATCATTACAACAATGATATTATGTTGTAATGATATTATTCCATCAATTGTGATAATATCTGTTCATATAACTTTAAAAAATTGAGAAATGATGAAAAATAAAGATAATAACTATACTAATAACTTTGAATATAATTATAATAACAATGAAAATTATAGAGAGGACAAAATAATAAATAAATTTGAAACCATTGCCATGATTAGAATCTTTTCACTCTTCTTATATATACATATGTGACACTTTGGGTTTAGATATGTGTATTAGAATTTGTAGCTATCATTTGCAATGAAACTTATTATCTAGGTCATTTAAAGATATTTTTTAGGCTTAGTTATTTATAATAGCATTTTGTCTTCTTTATATTTAAAATTGTTGTTGTTAGGCATTAATATTTATAAGGTCAAGGGGAGTTTATGTTTGGCTTGTGTTAATGACCAGAGCAAAATTATGCTTAAAAATGAAAGTTATTCAAATTGTGTGGAACCTGAACGACTGTGTAGATATCGTTGTTCTCAATCCAGTGCAACTCGTTTTGTGGAAAACCGACACTGTATGCTCCCAGAAACGTGTTATGTCCACTTTGTCAAACATGCAAATTAAAAAAAAAATGCAGGAAAACTCAGTCAACAGTCCATATAGCTGACTGGGCATGCCCAAGTGGTAGGTTGACTTGATGAATGAATTTACCTTAGTGAATGGAAATGTGCCAAGTGGCACGATCGTGTTGGTTTGATATGGAAAATGTTGATTGGTTTTCATGGTGGCCAATCACAGGCTGCCATGTGGCCCAGCTAGGGGCCAGCACGTGGCAGCACAAGGGCCACCATGTGGAAGCCCGAGGGCCACTAAAATTTTTTTTATAGACCAAGTGGAGCGGGAGGGGGTCTAACCCGCGACCTCCAAACTACGAGCACAAGCCTTTGCTAATGCGCCATCAAATTATTTCTTAATATATATGTGATTCCTTATGTTTTTTTTTTTGTAATTGTTTCAGAGTTGGGGGTGGGGGCCAGGGTCTAGCCCCAGCCCTGGTCACCATGTCGGGGGTAGGACCATGGGTAGGAGGCTACCCGCGCACCCCCCAATGGTCACTAATCGTAACCATTTAAGTCTACCACCATATGTGACCTATGTCGCAGTCCGTAGAGTTAATCGCCCATCCTAACTACCAACGTTAAACATTAACACCACCCACATGTAACCAAACCCATAGCTGCTACAGAAGATTGCCACTGGACGTGGGTTGTAAGCTGCCTTCCTCACCACCCATCCATCAACGCCCACATGTGACCTCATCGCCAGCAGTTAGCTAACTATCCGACAAAATTTTATTAAAAAAATTATAAAATGCACCAATGGATATAGTTTAAAATATGGACTTTAGGCGTTATAGGGAAAAATAATGCTTCGACAATTTCACCTGATTTTTGGTGGAATTGGCACTCCGTTAGTACTTTTGGAGGCGAAATTGTGGGTTCAGTGCCATATTTTGAGGGTTTTGTAGAACGAATAGTGAAGGAACTAGGGGAGATCATAACTTGATGAGTTTTTTTACCAAATTGGAAGTAGAAAGAGGCTACACAGGCATTTTTGGGCATTTTGGAGTTGATGGAATAAGTTTTAGAGTTGTTTGAGCATTGTAAACATATGTAATCACACTTTTGAGCATAATAGAAGAGGGCCAAGCCATTGGATGCTGGACCAAGGAGATGTAGCCCAAGCGAGGTGAACTCCTTCATCATGTGTTGTTGTGTTACTATTTATGGTGATGTTCATGTCTATTAGATGTTGCTATTCAATGTTTTTTTTATGTTACTTTTCTCAACAAATTCACATAAAAACTCATGAAAAACTTGCAATTTACCTCATAATTATCAAGCACTTTGTTTATATTCTGAATTGGATCTTAGCACAACAAACACTAATATTCTCATTCAGATCAAGTTGGTATCAGAGCACTAAGTTTACTTGTACAAGGAGGATCTAATTATTTTTCAAGTGTTTAAATGCTTACAAGGTTGAAGCTCAAGAGAGGAGAAGGCAAGTTTGTGGGTGTAGGTTCTCTAGTTGGACCAAGGAGAAGGAGGGCACAGTTGCCACAATATCCACCATAAGATTCACCTCCAGTTGCAGTAGAGGCTTCAGTAACCATGTCTCATGAAGGAGGAAACAATAACATGTCAAAGGATGAGAAGTATTTTAGGAAGGCTTTCTTTGACATGACAAAGATGGGGAAGGTCCTCTATGAAGAGAGGAATACAAGGTTGCAGAGTGAAAGCTCCAGGCCTCCAAGAGGAGAGGGGTTTCCAAGAGGAGGAGGTAATGGAAATGGTGATAAGCCACCATCTAATCCACCATTATTCTCACACCATCTTCACCTTCATCATCATCCTCTTCCACTACTACAACCTTTACTCATTCTCATCAACATAGCTCAAAAGGAATTGGTAAACAACCCTTGTTAAAACTTGATATTACATTTGAGCTTCCTATGTATAATGGTGAAGTGAATGCAGAGAATATTGACAATTGGGTTCATATTTTGGAGGTATACTGCAAAATTAAAAACCTTCTAGATGATGACACAAAGATTCAACTAGCTTCCTTGATATTGGAGGGTGCAAAACTAGTATGGTGGGAAGCCAAGACACAAGAACATATGAAAAACCATGGTAATATCTCAATCTCTTGGTTTGATTTTCTTGCTACAATTAGAAGGAAATTTTGCCCTTTAGCATATATACAGAAAGCCATAATGGACTGGCAGAATTTTAGACAACTAAAGGGACAAAGTGTTCAAAATTATACACAAGAGTTTAGGAGAAGAGCACTAGTTTTGGGTGTCAATTTATCTTATCAAGACACTTTGTTAAAGTATATTGGGGGTTTGCAAAACTATCTTAGACATACTATTCTCATGTTCAATCCCACAAACTTAGATGAGGTCTGTGTTCAAGACACATCTAGAAGAAAGAGAGAAACATAATGGAGATGAGAAAAGTGATAGTTTCCTTGAGTATGATGGTAAAGGAAAGAAAAATAGTACTATTAAAATAGAGAAACAAAAACTCACATGTAAACATTGTTCTAAAAATGGCCATGATGAAGCCCAACCAAAGAGAAGGAGAAAACAACTTCAATCATTGAACATGACTTAGGTTTAGATTCAGGAGATGAAACCAAGAATACAACAATGGGTTTGAAAGGTTAGAACATAGAAAGAACTATTTCTTCAAGTTGTTCTAATGTAGCTCAAGATGATGATACAAGAATTGAAGTCTTTCATATTATGGTTGTTTCAAGGCATACCAAAATAGAAACACTATTTGATAGTGGTTCTCAAGCCAATTTGATTTATGAAGACTTAGTTAAGAGGTTAAATCTAGAAACTGTTACACATCCAAGATCTTATCCTTTAGGTTGGATATGAAAGAATGAAAAATTTCATGTAACAAGGAAGTGCATCCTAAGTTTTGCAATCAATTCAAACTTTCTTGACGAAGTTGAACTTGATGTAGTTCCACTTGAGATTTCAAGTATTGTTTTGGGAAGTCCTTATCTTTATGATAGGAGGGAAGTATTTCATCGCCATGAGAATAAGTACCACTTGTTCAAGAATGGAATTGAGAACATAGTTAGAGCGCATAAAAATAATATGAGTTTGTGTCTTATACATGCAAGATAAATAAAGAGATAGTGAATGCAAGTCAAAATTTGGCTTTGTTAATATTCAAGCATAGTGACGTTTTGAATGAGACCTTTCAAGAAGATGCATCAAATGAACAAGAAGATTTCATTGAAGTTGATAATGTTTCTAATAAGATGTTTCAGGGCTCTAACATGTTACCTTTGAAAAAAGGTAAACAAGATGTGAAAGATTTGTAGCAGTCCACATTAGTGTTGAACAATGATGGGAACAAGATGTTGGTGCTGAATATTGAAAAAATAAAGGAACAAGCACCAAAGAAAAATGATAAAGAAGGAATAGGTTCCACAAGTACTTATTTTAGGTTTAAAAATGGTACATGTAAATGGAAAAAAAACTAGGTCAAAGGTTGACGCAAGTACAAGGCAAGACAAGCTAAAAATCACCATATCAATAGTGTTTGAGGTGATAAAGTTTTCAAGTTATTCAAGTTTATTTTGATTGATGACTGAGGTGGGAACAAGTTTGTTTCTTCAAGGACAATTTGTTGTTATGCAAATTCTAGGAAATTACAACAGGATGGTATCTACAATAGCAAGACAGGATCTCTAGAACCAAGGAAAAAGACTAGTTTTTAAGAAAATCTCAAATCGTTAAATTCAAGAAAATTCCAGTGGATGGAGACTGAAAGGATGAGGGGGTTGTACCCTCATCCACATGTTAAATAATGAAATATATTTTGGGGTCGAAAATTTTCTAGTGGGGAGGTGTGATCAAGTGCTCAAAATTATGATAAAAAATGAAAGTTGTCGGAAATGTGTGGAACTTGAATAACCGCATAAATCTCATAGTTATGAATCCAACGGAACTTGTTTCACAGAAAAATGACACCGTATGCTCCCATAAATGCGTTCTTTCCACTTCGTCAAGCAGACGAATTAAAAAAAAAAATGCTGACAACCCAGACAATAGTCCATATAGCTGACTGGGCATGCCCAAGGGGAAGGTTGACTAGGTCAACAGATTTATCTCACCAAATGGAATTTTTCTAAGTGGCTTGTTATTTTTGGTTTGATATGGTGAATGTTGATTGGTTTTCATGGTGGCCAATTAGAGGCTGGCACATGGCCTAGCTAGGGGCTGCCACGTGGCAGCCCAAAGGCCACAAAATTTTTTGTTACAGACCAAGTGGAGCGGGCGGGGCTCGAACCCACGACCTCCAAACTACTATCACTAACCTTTTCCAACATGCCATCGAATTATTTATTAATATATATGTGATTCCATATGATTTATTTTTGTAATGGTTTTGGAGTTGGGGGTGGGGGTCGAGGTCTAGCCCCATCCCTGGTCACCACGCCAGGGGCGAGACTATGGGAGGGAGACTAGCCTCGTGCACCCCCCAATAGTCACTGACCGTAACCATTTAAGCCGACCGCCATATGTGACCTATGTCGCAAACCACTGTCGAGTTTTCGGAGTTAACCACCTGTTGTAACCACCAACATTAAATTTTAACATCGCCCACATGTAACTAGACCTCTAGTTGCTATAGAAGACTACCACCGGACGTGGGTTGTAAGAAGCTTGCCTCACCGCCCATCTGTCACCTCCCACATGTGACCTCATCGGCGACGGTTAGCTAACTCTCCAGTAAAATTTTATTAAAAAAATATAAAGTGTACCGTCTAGCAAATTTTATTAAAAAAATTGTAAAATGTGCCAATAGATATAGTTTAAAATCAAGGCTTTAAGCATTGTAGGTAAAATTAATGCCCTGATAATTTCGCCCCAGTTTTTTGGTGAAATGGGTGCTCCGTTAGCGCTTTTGGAGGTGAAATTGTGGGTTTGGTGCTAGAATTTGAGGGTTTTGTAGAACGAATAGTGGAGGAACTAGGGAGATCATAACTTGATGAGTTTTTTACCAAATTAGAAGAATAAAGAGGCTACATAGGAATTTTTTGGCATGTTGGAGCTGATGGAATAGGTTTTAGACCTGTTTGAGCATTGTAAACATATGTAATCACAATTTTGAGCATAATAGAAGAGGGCCAAGCAATTGGAAGCTGGACCAAGGAGACGTAGCTCAGGCGGGGTGAACTCCTTGATCATGTGTTGTTGTGTTACTGTTTATGGTGATGTTCATGTATGTTAGATGTTGTTGTTCAATGTTTTGTTTATGTTAATTTGATCAAGAAATTCACATAAAAACACATTAAAACTCATGAAAAAATTGCAATTTACCTCATAATTCTCAATAAATTTTTTTATATTCTTAATTTGATCTTAGCACAACAAACACTAACATTCCCATTCCGATCAATTAATGTAGCAAGGTTAAGGATGCATGTAATATTATTGAAGATATGCATGAATTTGATCATCCTCATGGAATGCTATGCTAATTATCTTACATTAAATATAAATACCATGTCATTACTATAGCAATGATATTATTATCAATTGTGGATATATTTGTTCATATAACTAAATAAATGAGAATTAGTAAAAAAAAAAGATAATAACTACACCATTAAATCCAAAAACAATCAGAACAACAATTATAATCTAGATTCCAAATAACAGCTATTGATTTCCCTATAAGTTGAGGGAAGACAAGGTAATAAATGAATTTGAAACCATTGCCATGATTAGAATCTTTTCACTCCTTTTATATATATATATATATATATATAATTTTGGGTTTAGATATGTGTATTAGACTTTGTATTTATCATTTTTTGCAATGAAACATATTATTTAGGTCCTTTTAAGATATTTTGTAGCCTTAGTTATTTATAGTTGTATTTTGTCTTCTTTACATTTAAAATTGTTATTGTTAGACATTCATATTTATAAGGTCACATGGAATTCATGTTTGGATTGTGTTAATGTATCAAGGCTAAGGATCCATGCAATATGATTAAAGAAATGAATGAATGTGATCATCCTCATGAAATGTTATGCTAATTATCATTCCCTACCCATTTTCAGCATTAAGTTTGTTTATTTCATAGAAAAATATGAATGGAATATTCAATGTTTACGTTCATGGATTACCCTTTGAAAGAGATAAGGCTATGCTTTATTTTTGAACAACCGCATATTCCATTTTTCTATGCATGTGTCGTGGCCCCTGCCATGAATTGATACCCTCTTGTCACAAGTTCCTTCCAATGAATGTGAATGGTCAATGTTTACAACATGCTAGAAGGGTATTAGAATGCCATTGCAGAGTGTCTATAGAGGATATGGTGTTCATGGATGAATGGAAATATGAACTTAATGTTAATGCTAAAGGATGTTTAATAGCCCAAATATCTAATGAAATATGAATTTGCTTTTTCATGTCTTTGATACTTTTATTTATCTTGACTAGACTTTCTTTGATTTTCCATGTGATAATTTTATCAAATTATTCCCGTGTAGCTTTCTTGTCATCAACTTGTAGTTTAATTCGATCTGTAGATCTCAAAATTTCATGATGAAAGTGATAAGTTTTACTCACCTTATAAATGATTTTGAATTGAGACTTAATTATGACTAATTCATTTTTTTTTTAAGAACTCAATGTTTTTTTGGATCAATTTGAAATATTTTTTTTTTTGAAGAGTTGTTGTTGGAAACAAATAGATATTATTTCCAAATTTATTTCATTTTCTCTTCTCTTGATTTTCATTTCATTAGAATGTTCCAGTCTGATTTCCTTTACCTCCTACTTTTGTGTCAGCCATGTATTTGTAGTATGAAGGGCAATTTTCTAATTTAATTTATTAATCTATCATTGGTTTTCTCTTTCTAGTTTTTCCTTTTGACTAAATTATTTATTCTTTCTAAAATTTTTCAAGTTGGGATTTTCATTTTTCCAATTCAAATATTAATTCATTTACTGAACACCCATTTGCATTTTCAAAATCCCCCAAGACTGATGTAGTTGATTAGGTTACCTTGTTTGGTAATCTACCAACTGCATTCCAAAGAAAATATCAATGAGAGATCTCTTCCTCAATATCTCCTACTATTCTTTTCCTTTATCTTCTTAGTCTTTTCATCCCTTATTATTTTTAATTTAATATCTAATAGTCTATCTGTTAATCTACACCTACCTTCTAAGAAGACTTTATCTCATATTTGAGGCTTTTGTGATGTGATTTAAGTTGAGGATTTGTTTTCAAATTTATCGCATTAGATTTTGGATTTATTGACGTTTCAAACCTACCTATGAGGTTCATTGTGGAAACAAATAATGTTAGCTCTTACTCCTTTGTTTGGATTACTATGAATTCTACAAAATACCTCTTCATAATTTTTCTTTCTTTCAAATCCAAAATCAAAACAAGATTCTTCATTTATATATGATTTTCTATACATAAGTGATTTCAAATGCACATTCACTATATCGCAAGGATTGTACCTATGCAAAATTATACTATATGAAAAAACTTCTTTGAACAATTTTTCTTCAATTATTGCATGCTTATGATCTAATAATGAATAGAGTTATTCTCTAGTGGGAAAATAGGGCCATAATATTTTTGAATTGTGCTTTAATTTTTTGGTTATTTGTGTGATGACCATATGATAGGAAATTTCCCTTATTTCCAATCTTTCTGCCATAAAATTTGGAGGTAGATGAGGATCAACTCCACACCCAAATACTCTAAAATAGGAAAATCATTTATTTATAAACCAATTTCCTATGTTCTTCAAATAATTCTAAATTATTTTAGATACCCTTAAAGTGGTTTCATTAAAGAACATTTCATATAGTGGGGCCGTAAAAATGTCATGTATATCATAAAAAATATTTATATTTATTTTTTTCCACAAAATGGAATAAAAAAATGAATAGGATATTCATATAGTGTCAAGCTTCAAGTCATTAGAGGAAATGGAGTTAAAGCACATAAAATATCAAATAAGCATGTAAACATGAAAAATCCCACTTCAAAACTAAGGGCATCTGCTATTGATTTTCTAACTGCATGTAGAATATTTGAAGAATGTATACATGCATAATTGAAAATTCTCCTCTTCTTAACGATTTGATGCAATAAGGGGACCCACTAAAAATTAAAGTGCTAAGGGTTTTTCTCTCCAAATTTTTTTCATATCATGGTGATGACCATGATATGTGTAACACTCTCCTCCCACATCTACGCAAGTAACAGAACAACTGGGTAAACATGTGACGGTGGGGCTACTATGATATCATTCAACTCCCCATGTACAATTAAGGAAGTGGAACCGACACACCACAACCAATCTGACCTTCTACACATCTTACAAAACCTCCAGGAGCCACGGGGGCTGCACTAGGGGAGCAATACCATACCACGTGGGTTCACATTGGGGGATTTATATTGAGGAAAAAATGGCATAATATATTGGGGGATATATAGGGGGTAAAGGGTTTTTATATTGACATGTATAAAAAATGGAGCTCAAAGTTAATAAAAAAATATAAAGGGGTATAAAAAATGTTAATGAAAAAATGGATACCTACAATATCTAGTGGCAGTAGAGGTTTTTTAAATTGGGAAGGTGTATTGGGTTTATATTGGTAGGGGGTTAAATAATGTGATTTTTAGGGGTATTTTCCAATATGTAGTCAAATTGAGGGTATTGTTTAATATCCCACAAACGCACGTGATAGGATAGAGGTTGATTGAGTGAAGCCCTTGTGCCAGGAGCTAACCCACCCTTCTAGGTGACCAACCCCTGAGGGAACTCAACATTTCAATGAATTAAGCCCCTAGTCACTCCCTTGCCAAGGCCTCCATGTGACTGAGAGCCCTAATCGCTCCCATGAGCCTTCCTGATTTCAAATGTAACCTTTTTATCCCAATTTCATGTCAACGACTACGAGATTTAAGTCTAATTTCCAGGGCTAAGACCCAGTCATTTCCCAAAACTCCATGAAACTTCGAGAAATGAAAAGTAGCATAAAAAAATGGTACAAATTAAAATACTTGACCAATAGCTTGATTGGACCCCTACTAGCCATGACACACATTTCATTAAACATGTCACAAATATGCATTCTACAGGTTAAAACAACAGATTTGAGTATATGGGTCTCATAATTGCATGAAAATCAATAAGAAGTATTGATTCCTTATCACATTAGCTACAATATCATCTATTAGGTCATATATTCATTGTTCATTCATTTACAAATCAAAACTTGATGTGATCCAAACATCATCACTTTCATAAAACATACTTTCAACCAACATAAAAACAATAGAAATAACATGGATATGACAACCATAAATACCACATATGAACCAATATATTTAAACTTGAAAATACCAAGTAGAAGAAGCTCTTAATAATTAATGCAAAGGCCAACCAAGTTCGGTACTTCCACGTTCCATCCGACCATAGATTGGAGGAACTAAATCTCTCTTCAGGGAATCACCACCATGCCATATTCCATGCATTAAAATCCAAATATCCATTAAATCTAGATAAAATCAAGTACCTTCAATCATGAAAATACTAAGGGAAAAAGATCTCTTATTAACATATACAAATCCAACCAAGTCAGGGACTTCCACGTACCACCCAACCACAGTCCAGGCTGAACCAAATATTTCTTTTAGACAATCACCCTCGTACCATATTCTAAGCATGACTGTGGGATCTCATGAAACACATCAAGCACATCCAAACTAGGGCTTCCAAAGGAAAACCACCTCAACCCTCAACTAATGATTCCACCTCACGGTCGAACATCACTAACCATCACTAGATTGGTCTCTACCCAAGCTATCCATGGATCTAGAGTGTTTGTTCCAACCAAGGATCTAGGGCAAGTAACTCAATCCACAGTTTTTGCTGAGCTCCAGAAGGTTTATCCAACCAATGCTCCAGGACTAATAACTCAACCCACCAAGGGCTCCAAAGCATTTGTCCAACCAAGGCTCCAACACTAATAACTCAACCCAAGCTGTTATAAGGCTCCAAAGCGTTTGTCCAACCAAGGCTTCAGGAACTAATAACTCAACCCACAATCAAAGGAACATGAGAATGAACCGGGAAAAAAAAGGGAAAGACTCCCACAATACCATGGCTATATAGGAAATGGAAATGCTAGGAAAAACCAATGTCAATCTAGGATATCCTCTATGCTAATGATAGATCATAACCATGAAACCACATGCATATTCCATGCATGCCAAAACTAGTAAGGAAATCATACATGCAACTCGGTACCTGCAAGAAAAACTCAATGTAGTTGCTGATCCCGATGTCCTCTTGCGCTTTCCTACTCTTCCTTTCCCTTCTTTCTCTGAATACCAAGTATGCAACACTCCACCAATAGTGCTCCAAGAAAAATCTAAGTGTCCAATAGTATGTGAGAGAGATAAAATGAGAGCTCTAAAAACTAAACTGCCAAAATTGAACTAACAAAAAGGTACCAATTGATCCTCAGAATCCGTTTTATTAATGAGGCCTCAAAGTTCTTCAATTTCCCTTCATTTTCCTTCATGTTCCTCCTCACATGCAACCTATGACCTTTCACCTTCCTTTTGTCCTATTTTCCATTATTTTCATGAATAAAAGGCTAATAAATTCCTCATGCCTTTCCAAAGCCTTAGCCATTTCATTTTATAATTTCCATAGCCTTAATAAACAATATGAACACCCACACTAGGATGTTTTGCCCAACATTTATCTTGGAATACTTGTCTCGTGACCATGGTTATTATTTTTCCTTTATTAATTTTTATTACATGGATTTTTTTATCAAGGTTGTTACAAAACCCTCCTCGTTGGGGGAACACAGTCCTCGGTGTTCAATGACACCTACAACCAACAATATTGATGAAAGAAAAACATACTTCCCATGTAGCTTTCCAACTTAAATCGTTTCAGTATTTACAATGATCAAATTATTTAGAAGCAACCAACATGACAACATAGAAACATAACAACCATAACTACACAACACCCATACCACTTATTAGAGTTTTATAAAATAGCTCATGGCGGTATTTACAT